>JAJLTV010000141.1:0-27389 GCA_030568405.1 Myxozyma monticola | reverse complement strand
GTCTAAAAACCCCCACGAAAAACAGATAAAGATGTTCAGTACTGCAGTCTGAGTCGAAGATCCCTACGGGCTCAAGCGCAGGTAGTAAGTCGACCGGAGGAAGCGGACTCCGGATCTTCACAGCACGTGACGGCGCGGGTGACTTTGCGCGCGTGGCGAGCGCCACAGCGGCGGGCCGGAGTCCCAAATACGGTTCAGAGCCGAGTCCAGCGGCGGTGACGGCCTGTTGACCCCAATCCCCGTCCTCGAAGCATCTCGCGTCTCGCGCTCTTTTCTCGACTGCTGTTTGTTTCCCGGAAACAGGACCTGCACTTGCTGTGTCTTTTAATACACGTCTTGCTTTCTGTGTTCACTTGCGCATTCGCATACCGCCATCATGTCGAAATCAGCCAGTTCGGCGCTGCTCATGAAGCAGTTCAAGGAACTCACCGACCCGAAGCGCGCCATGCCTTCGTTCCATCTTGAGGTTCGTATTCTATTCGCATAGCGGTTTGCTGCATATTTGGTTTTACTGACTTTGCGTGGAAATAGCTCGATGACGGGGATATCTTCGTGTGGTACGTTTGTTACGCGCGGTCGAAGAGTCACGCGTGCACCTTGTGCGCGTGCTTCGCAGCTCAGGACTAACACATCTTCTTTTGCTAGGCATGTAGGTGTCATGGTCTTGAACAAGGAGTCCATATATTACGGCGGTTACTTCAAGGTACGTGAAATCCGTCCCTTTATCTCTTCGGAGTCACGCGCCGGGACCAAGCTGACGTCTTCTAGGCTGAACTCCGGTTTCCACGCGACTATCCGTTCAGTCCGCCTACTTTCCGTTTCTTAAGACAGTTCTTCCATCCAAATGTGTACAAGGATGGTAAACTTTGCATTTCAATTCTTCACGCCGGCGTGGATGACGCGTCCGGCGAGGCACCGTCCGTAAGTACTACTAGGGTTGTATGGTTAAAATCAGCACCTTGCTAACGTGGTTTAATAGGAGCGATGGAGTCCAGCTCAGGTATGCAGATATCTGCTTTAGTGGCCCGAGTGCTAGTTGTCGTATATACTGACTAGTGATCCCAGAGCGTTGAGTCAGTTTTGATTTCGATTTTATCACTACTCGAAGATCCGAATCCAGATTCCCCCGCAAACGTCGACGCGGCGGTCGCATGGCGAGGAAACAGGGAGCATTACAACCAAGTGGTTAAACGTACGCTACCAATCTGTGTCATCCGGTGATTTGCTTTCTTTTTCATGGCTAACATGATGTTTTGATATAGGACAAGTCGAGTCGTCGAAGCACGATATCCCCGAGGACTTTGTGATGCCGAAAGCGGAAGTCTATGCTGCTCCGCCACCAGCCGTGAAAGAGAGCTTTGACGACGATTTTTGGTACGAGGATGACGTCGAGGACGAGGATGACCACGAAGACGAGGATATGGAGTTTAGTGACGACGAGAATGTCGGAGAGGTGGATGCCGATGAGGACGAAGAGAAAGACGTCGAAGACGAAGAAGCATCCGAAGCTGCGGACGACTCTGATGTGGAGATGTCTGATAGCCAAGGTATGTTGAATTTTTTTACGACGTTAGAGGAACACCAGCTAACAATTTAAAAGATCAAATAGGCGAAGACTCCGATACAGCATACGACGGAACTGCGCTAGACTCTGAGACAGAGTCGACCCCGATGAAACGTCCGCGCGCAGATCATTGCGGTCCTCCCACACCTGCGCCCGAGAACGAAAAGTCAGCTCGTGCGGATCTGGAGGAGAACACACATGAGGCGGTAGAGATATAGTCATTGTTTGTGGCTATGGTCAATGTTTTTTGAAATTATGCATCACGTGTGTATATTGGACGGTGTATGGTTTTTTTGTGTTTCTGCTTGTATTTTTTTGTCTGGGCTCTAATTTTGCTGCTTGTTCCCCATTGCTGAGAGTTATACTTAATCGCGCTTGTTTTTTCTGGTTTGCTGTTTTTAGTTTGAAGAGACGTTCGATGCTATGCATTGCTCTTGAGCACTTTTTGATCGCGTGCTAGTTTCTGTAAGCTAGGTTTTGGTTATTGCCTGTGTCGGTCTCGTGTGTGCATTGCGTTGTGTATCCAATTAGTGGGATTTCGTGTTTAATCTGAAGAATCTATAATTTATAAATGTCTTGTGCATGTCAACCCTACCAGCCCTCAATTTTCGATACCTTGAGTGGAAGTCCGTCGGTAGGTCTGACAGTGACTACAAACTTCCGGTTGATCGGCTGGTCCGGAACCGCTTCCTCAAACTTGAATCTCGCTATGAACGACGCAAGAATGCATCTAAACTCAATCTCTGCTAGTCGCTTCCCGATACACGACCGCGCGCCAGCCAAGAAGGTCAAATAAGCATACGCGCTATCTGCCTGTTTTCCATCCCATCTATCGGGATTAAACTCAGCTGCATCAGCACCCCATAGTTTAGTGTCGTAATTCATGGCTTTGATTGAAACTTGCACGACTGTTCCTTTATAAATCGTTGTCCCCGCCACATCGATATCTGCTCCCGCTTCTCTGGGAGTTTGGATTACTGGGGGGTTGAATCTGAAAATCTCACGCGAGACGTTGTTGAGGTACTTCAATGACTCGATCTGTTCCGCTGTTGTAATGTCTCGAGGACCGCCCGGGAAAGCAGCACGGACTTCGGCCCGTAGCTTGTTTTGAACAACAGGGTGCTTTGCGAGTGTGAGCAAGGCCCATGCCACGGCTCCGGCAGTAGTCTCATGACCTGCAAACAAGACTGGTATAATGTTAGCATCAACTTTCTGATCTACCGTTCCGATTGCTGGGGGATGTACATACACGTCATGATCTGATTTTCAACGTCATCAGGACTAAGCGAGTCTCCATTTTTCAGCAGAATACTCAGAATATCCCTGTTCTTCTCGCCGTAGAGAGCACTCTCCTCCTCTGTCTTGTCCAGAGACAACTCATGCTTTCGCTCCTTTAGCACGCGCGCTACTGTCGCACTGAAGATCTTGCGAGCATTCCGTAACTTATTATTGAACTCTAGTGGAATGTATTTCCATCCGGGAACCATGGCGTAGAGATTGAATAGCAGGAAATCGCTTCCTGCACCAGCAATGCTCTCGTACGCAGTCACAAGCTCGTTATGCTCGTCGCCGATAGCGTTGAAGTCGACACCAAACGAAGCTTCGCCAATCGCATCAAGCGTAAGTCTCGAGAAATAACTAAACACGGGGAATATAGTCGGTCCGTTCTCGACAATTGAGTCGAATAGGTCCATGACTCGGATCGTCTTGTCCATAAACACAGGTACAAACTTCTTGACATGAGCCTGCGCAAACGCAGGAGACAATAGTTTCCGCTGTAGTTTATGCTCGTCGCCTTCAGCAAATACTAGTCCATTACCAATGACAACTTTGAACGACTGCGAAATTGCCGGTTTCGGAAACTGGTAAACGTGTGTTTGGAGAACCGCGATATGCGCCTCGGGCGAGAGCTGTTTAGTTCCTCGTTGTTAGCGTATGCCGCAGTCAACTGTAAAGTTGGCAAGGCCAAACGTACCAAGGTGAGGAAGTCGTTTCCAAATAGGCCCATGAAGCGGGTCATGTGCAGATCTGGGTACTTTTTCCGCATATCGAGCGCATGTTCGTAGTTATCATTCTCGAAATCGACGAAGTTTCCAAACAACGCGTTCGCGTTTGGTGGTGCAGGTAAATGACGATACGGAGAGACATAATTTGGATAAATGAAGACACAATAGCTGATGTATAACAGAAACGACACTGGAACGAATGCTAGTAGCCAAATGGCGATGCTGGAAGGAGATAAGGGGCGTGAGGTGAGGAGGAGGAAGACGAGGTCCAGCGCGATGCCGCCGCCGAGTACGCGGTTGCTGAAACGCGACATGTTATTTATTATGCATGTGTTATATAACGAATGAGTCTGGAGGCTTGACCGTCACGCCGGTCAAATGCATCTCAATTTATTCCGTCAGGTGAAGGTAGTCAAACGGGCACAGTTTGCGTACGCGGAGTATCTTATCTCTCTCGATACATATCTGACATATGATGTCACATCGAAATTTCTGATCAACAATCTGTTATTATGTAGCCAAGCTACCAGACTAGTGACTACCAGTATCATCCATGAGACTATATGAAAAGATTCTACAGTAAATCTACACTAGTCTAACCGATGAAGGAAGTGTTTGCAACGAAAGATGGACCATCCTACTCATATCCGAAGACCTGAATAGCACGGTGAGTAATGTGCATGTTAAGTCTAGTTTGCACCAAAATAGGTGCACGATATCCATGAAAGCATTTCAAGAACGTTTTCATCGTACACCAGAGTGTTGGCAAACCAAACGAAAAAAAATTCGCTGTAGTCTTTCAACGTGAAGAAAGTCTCGCGAGTTTTTATAGTCGAAGACACGGATTAGAGTTTCAAAGTTGCCAAACCCTAACTCTGCACGTGACGCGCAAAGGGCTAGAGGCCGGATTACCCGGCCTGGACAATTCTGTCCAATCAGGCTGGTTCTCGGGACGAACCCTCGGAGCTGCTTCTTCACGGTGAATACACGGCACAAAAGCAAAACCGGGCCCTTTTGCAGACTTCATCAGCACCTAGCGATCGATTCAAAATGAGTGCTTTCAGACAGGTCATCCGGTCCTCCCTCCGCTCAAGACAGCTGGTGTCTTCAAAGGTCTCGGTCCGTGGATACGCGGACGTTCCTAGCGACAAGATCCGTCTGAGCTTGACGCTGCCTCACCAGGTAGGCTTTCCGTGCCTTGTTGATTTGCTTTGGTGTTTTGTTGGTGTTAACAATTGATGTAGGCTGTTTACCAGAACGTCGATGTGTAAGTTTATCTTTTGGAGTTTGCGATTGCAAGAGTGGCGTCTGCTGGAATCATATACAATTCATTCTATTTGCGGTCATTCAACGTCAATTGAGGATCGAGCACTGCAAGAGTAATCTACTTTTGCCCTGGATTAAATTGACTTGTGCTGTTTTGGTCACGGATATGATTCATGCTACGGATTGACTGGAACTTGTGGGATTGATTGCATGTTAATTGGTTCGCGACGCGCTCGCAGACGCCAGGCTTGACGCCAGACTAGGGGTCGTCAGATGGGAATACATTCTAACGGATTACAGCGTTCAGGTGAACATTCCCGCCATCACCGGTGACTTGGGTGTCTTGGCCAACCACGTGCCCACCATTGAGCAGCTCCGACCAGGCGTCATTGACATTGTCGAGGAGAGCGGGGCTACCAAGCAGTTTTTCGGTAAGACCCCTTTCTACGCAACATGCTTGTTCAGCAGTCTATGCGGCGAGAGCAATTAACTGACATTCTTTTAGTTTCCGGTGGCTTTGCTACTGTCCAGCCCGGCTCGAGTCTGAGCATCAACGCCGTTGAGGCGTACCCTGTTGAGGACTTCAGCGCTGAGGTTAGTTCATCATTTTTTATTTGTGTCCCGAGACTGTAACTGACAATTGTCCAGACCGTTCGTGCTCAGCTCGCTGAGGCCCAGAAGAACTCCACTAGCGGTAGCGAGATCGATCAGGTCGAGGCCAAGATTGAGCTGGAGGTGTTGGAGGCGTTGGCTTTGGTTGCGAAATAGAGATGTGCATCGTGCTCTGGTGTCACTGCATGAATCGGATTTAAATTTATAGTAGAGAAAATTAAAATCAGTTGAAGATACTCGTCGATAACTCGATAACTCTCTGTGTTTGATATAACTTGACTGATGCGGCAGGTTATGTATACAACGGCAATTATAATTCTTGCGGGTCTCCTTGAAGCGCGACGTGTTCGTTTTTATACGCGTCAGCTTGTCGACAAACAATTATCATTGATATGCCCAAAGACATGGTTTGTATTTTAGACCCTGCTACAGAACTGCCAAGCTACGAACGCATCAAGCTGGCAAGATTCAGCTATCCACGCATACCATGGCACGTCTATAACCTCTCTTTGAACTACCCAGAGACACCCAGTGAGAAACCAATGTAGTCATATGCTTTTTTTATTTTTGGACTTCCAATTAACATACAATCGCTGCGTCTTTGTGCAACTCCGAAACCGAATATCCGTCAAGGTCAAGCCTATTGAAATTTTTACTCTGAAGGAACTGCAAAAAATAGTTAGCATGAAACTCCCACTTTTGAAGACACACTGGAAAAACATACTGTCGACATCGCCGCTGTTGATAGCATCGCTAAAGTACCACATTAGAACCAGAATAATTATACACTTCAACAGTATGTACGTACATGACGTCGTGGGGGTTCTGGCCGTTAACGCGGCAGCCAACAGACTGAGCCGTTCCCAAAACCTCCTTGACGGTTCCAGACAGCTCCTTGGCCAGACTCTTGTATCGCATTTGTCGGGCAATCTCAATGATCTCCTCAAGCGAAACGTTGCCGCTGTGCTTGACGTTCTTGTCTTTCTTGCGGTCTCTTGGGGGCTCCTTCAGGGCAGTGATGACGAGCGAGGAAGCGGCAGGGACGACGGAAACAGCAGCCTGACGGTTCTGGATGGTGAGCTGGACGGTGACACGGATGCCCTTGTAGTCCTTGGTCGCCTTCGCAATGTCTTCACCGACTTTCTTGGGCGACAGACCGAGAGGACCAATCTTGGGAGCCAGAGCGGACGACGCTCCAACCTCTCCTCCGGTCGCTCTCAGGTAGATGATCTTCACCTCGGTGGGGTCGGCGGGCTAGCAGCGGGTCAGTACAGAACTCGTACAAGGTCACAAATCCTTTCTCTATCACAGTAGCAAACTCACCTTTGGTGGCATTGTTGTATGATTTGGATGTTTGACGAACGCTGGAGTAGACGCTTTAAAGCCAGGACTAGCACTCCCACGATGGCCAGGCTTGGGAGGAACAACTCGCACGCAGCGCCGGCCGCCGCGTGACTGCTAAATGTAGGGTTGTGCCCTACACCTGCTCGATTGGGCCAGACACTTAAGGTTTGCATTAACCCAAACCCGATGCCGTTGGGACTTAATTTAATTCATAGGCCGCTACCCCTGAGTTGATTTGGGCTCGCGCGAGGGACAAGTTGGCCAACTTGTCCATGACTCGAAACAAATCTGACCATGGTGTATTTGCAAATACAGACGGCAAGCTATTGATCTCACAAACATGACATTATCCAAAAAAATCACTGTAACTATCTCATACCGTAGTAGTTTACTATATACCCGTCCCTTCAGCATTTCGACAAAGGCGCGTCCCGCGAGAGCGAAGATTGTGCAGTATGGCATCGCAGAGTAGAGCTGTCCATCGACACCACAGCAATGGGTCTCCGCTGAACTTTTGCGCTCATGAACATTGGTTAGTCCCGGGTGTTTGCGCCAGGTGAAGATAGATCTGGTACATCAGAAGAGCAATATCCCTGTGTGGCCTCTGCTACAATAAGTTAAAATCTCAACTTGTGAGCGATAAAAGAGTACACTTACCTGGCCTCTGGGCTACTAAAGCCACTGCTGTCATCAAATTTCTTATTAGGGGAACGGTCTCATCGAGCATAAGCGATGCCTTGATCGCAACTGGATTGATCGTTCCATCCTCTACCGCAATGAGACTTGTTGTGGCATGCGTCGTTAAGACGTAGTCATCCATATTGTAGCCAAGCGATTTCCAGTGCTAGATTTTGAGTTAGTCTTTCAACGAAAACACGAAAGTCAGCTATGCTCCAACATTTTTTATCTTGTTCATCTCGGTCTGAATTGACTCAAACACGTGGTCAACCATCATGTCGGCAAGCAAATCGGACTCCTCTGGAACACAAATGTCCCTCAATTGCTCTACCGTTAATCGCCGGTAAGCATCCAGAAGCTTCTCGGTCAGGTCTGAAGGTGGTAGGTCTGGCACCTGACCCTGACGAACCGCGCTCGCTTGCAGACGCTGTAGAGCGTCCAACACAAAAGACGGAATGTCGTCTGTGCGGTGACCCTTAAAATGATCTCGAATTCGTCGTGACCGACGAGTCCGCGAGCGCTGAGATGGTTGATCCGACATATGGGGCGTGCAATTGGTGATAACGGAGGGGAGCGGACGTGAGAGCGGAGACGCCAGGGATGCTGGCCAGGGGAAGTTGGAGCGCGACAATTTAGGGTTCAACAAGGATCTGTAATTGGGTTACCTTAAGTTACCCAGACAGATCAAGACAAATTACAAACTACCAACTAGGAAGACTGTTCACGCAACAACCGTGTTCACACAGCTTAGAATCTAAGCGTTTTTAGCTGTTCATCTTTTACCGAGCCATGCCTGATCAAGACAAAGGGCAACAAGAAAAGCAAAATACTACCCCGGAGTTAGTACCCCACGGAGCCAACCAGAGTCAACTAGTCACACCAGGATATTCCGGTGCACCCAAGGAGATTCTCAGCTTTCAAATTTTCCCCAATCCCCATAATTGACATTGTCTCCAGTCTCGTCTGTCTCGAGTTGTAGTTTAATTTTTTTCATTACATATCGCTGGAAAATATTCGATGGCAGGGTCTCGTGAAGAATCCGAAGCAGAAGATCCGGCCACCAAGAAGCCAAAGAGGCACCATGATGGGCATGAAGCAAGTATGGTTTTATTGCCCAAATCTTCAACACGCTGCTGACTTGAATTTTTAGCTGTTCTACTTGGAGAGTATATTCACAGGGCGGATACTGTTTTAAAAAAACACTTGGCGCGCTTGAAGGCCGGAGCCGTGCAAGATCCTCCTATTCTGACACAAGACTCGATGGAAATGATCTGGCAAGAATCGCAGTCAAAAATGGACGGAAAATTTTATCCACTCAAGCTCTGTGCGTGGTCAGAATTCCCGGAGCTGCAGGCAAACGCACTTGCTGATTTCCAGTACACGCTCAGAAGCCGATTGCTGGAAGACTCGTCACATCCTCTGGACTGCAAGCTATCTAGAGAATCTATTCACTACGACTTTCTATCTGAGTATGCCACATCTCGAGTTTTGGATTGTGCTCTTGTACACGTTGTCGTATTTGTCCTCAACGACTATTTTATCGAACGTGGTATTTCGAAGAAGATTAGCGTGGGCGCCAACTATCAGCGAATTGGGGACTTTCTTGTTATCCACCCCGAAGAGACTTCTAGCAGCTGCAGTAAGCATCCGAAGATAATTGGAGTTCACGAAGCTTGGTCTCGGTTACCTGCTGCGACGGTATTCCGTATTCTTGATCAGGGACTCGAAGAGGATTTTATGGTGCAACTAGCCAAAGCTAGAAACGATGGAAATTTCTCGCATATCAAATGCAGTGAGCCGGGTACGACTGTGTTTGCATGCGCACTGTCTAGAGCATTTCACCGTATGATTATTTCGGGCTCGGACGTTGGCTACGTTGCGTCTGGTGAGACAATAACGTTTCTTCGTATACCCAAAGACGACTGTACCACTTTGCTTTACCACACAATGTATTTCTCAGCTGAGAGCCCAGCCCCGAACCTTTCTGGAGCGGACTGCTTTTCAGTGTTTGAGACGGCATGTGCACAGATGGCGAGTTTTGTTGTTCAAGCCTGCTGGTCAATCACTAGCACGCTTCCCATTTCCCAACGAGGTGCTCATTTCCAGCAGCTCGCTGAATTCCCTCAGCGTGTATCGATTCAGCCTATTTGTTCATCACCTGTTCCATGTATGCGAGAGATAAATATTACTAATGACAGGGTACGGATACCAGCTTCCATTGGACTGCGGCGATCACAATCAATGACTGAGATTCAGTTGATAGATGCCCCATTTTCAGCAAGAAATCCAAACAAGAAGTTTTTGCTCAAGTCAATCGCATCTTCCCATCTTTGCTCGTCGTCTCTGCGGCCAATACTGTCATATTGTACTCAACGATGTTTACTGGGCCTGGCGTTTGGGCTGGAATTAGACGAATGCTGTCCAAACGTGCTTCTACACCGAAGAGCACCATACTCATTCGCGTGTTCTGGTATAAAGCGCAATCGCAAACATCACATTAATTTAAGCGAATTGTCTGAAGCTCTGAAGCAGCAGCTACGGTGCAATCTGCTGCAAGATTGCCAATATCTGCCCGATTGTCGTGGTGTTGTTGACTTCATGTTCAGAATCACGTTAACAGGCTATGGGTACACATTTATCGCTAAAGGAGTGACGCCAGACTATAGAAGACGCTTGATACGCGAAACTCGGATTTATGAGGCGCTGTCACCTGTTCAGGGTAGTCTCATTCCAGTCCATCTCGGGCTCGTTCACTTGCCCATTCCTTATCCCTACGGAGATTTCGGTTTTGTGACTGATATGATGCTGTTATCGTGTGCAGGACTGCATATTGAGACGAACAACGTATTTCAAGAGACTGCTGAATCAGAAGATCTGGACGTGGAAATGGAGACAGAATATACTGAACACGAACTTGAGAAACTAGGGCTAATTGAGGATTTCGGTTCCAATCTCTATTTCAATATGAGATGGTGTAAGGAAGTTCAGCATGCTATGAGGTACGATTTACTTCATGCACGTATTCCGGGCATGCCTTCATGGCTGGACGAGTCGGATTCAGAGTATTCCGATTCTTCTGACGGGTCTCCTTCCTCTCAATCCTCGTCTAAAACTATCGAGAACTGGGCGGCAGCTGGGTTTCTTCATCGTCAGGCACGTTTGCAAGCCGCAGAACAGAAAAGCATTGCGACTAGTAAACGGACGAGAGAGATCGAATCGTTACTATTAGCTTGAGCGGTACAATGGGGCCCCGACAGCAGATCATTATAGCTGGCAAAGATTGATCGTTTCGAGATGTCTTGTTTGTTTTCTTCTTTGAAATATATTAAGCAAATTCGAGCCTCCCACGAGCACGAGCGAACAACGTCTCACTACTTGCTAGCATAAATAATACCAATACGAGTCAACCAATTCTAGAAGATAACCGTTAGCAAGCAGTCACGCAATAAAAAAGAACAGAGTGATATACTTACATTCACATATCCATGCAATCCAACTATGGTGTATCCTCTGGGAGGAATAAGTTCAGAAGGACCTCCTCCCTTAGCATTTCCGTACACAGCACTATAACAAAGTCAGTCTCGCCTTCATAAGCTTGGGGTAAAATCGCTACTGACCTTCTTCTGATATTCGTAATAAGCTGAACCGAATCGACCCACGCTCCAGTGCAAACGTATAATCCAACAAGCACTTCACCAGGTTCAAACACAAAAGTAGACTGGCCTCCACCACGATTACCAAACATCGCAGACCCACTGTCGAAAAAGAATTCCAGTCCATCCACAGCGCTTCCGTGATAAATGCATATCTTTTTAATCTGTCTAAATAGCACACGGACTGGTGACCCGTTCCTGTCTTGGCCGTTATCAAGTAAACTATCAAATAACGGCTTATGGCCTGTCTCGGAGCGAGAAGCACGAGTCAGTGCGTTAAAATCCTCGATAGCAAACTTTTCACCGCCCAGTGCAGAGATCTCCAGCTTTATCGGACTTCGCTGATATTTCTGGGGGAGTTTTGACCGCAACTCCTCCTCAAACAAGAATGCTTCCTTCTGAGGACCGTCTGGGTATTCGATGTGGGCCCTGCACTCACCGTCACAGTGAATTTCAACCATGTAAATTCCAGTAGGTGACGATGCAATGACACCGTTCTCTACTGGGAAAAGAGCTGGCTTTATCCCCGGAATAATAGCCTCTTCGGGAAGTCGGAACATGGGGTGGCATCTGAATAACAGCAAATCCAATCTGCAAAAGTTAGCGTCGTTTTATCTGTAGATATTGAAAACAAACTACTCACCTATGCCAATTGCATTCGTCTTTTGGTAAGCATATTCTGACAGAGTCGTTTCCTATATAAGGCTCCTATACGACACGTTAGATAGTGGGATACATTTGCAAAATGAAGTACATACTCTTATTGTGAAGCTTCGGTTCAAAGTCACGTATCCCCGGCTCATAACGCCTGACTCCCGATGCGGGCATCCAAGCAAATGTCCAACTTCATGCATAAAGGCACCAATTCCCACATTTGCAGCCTGAAAATTGACACCGGGATTACCAGCGTCGTTAGCATGCTCGCGTAACGACGGCAGAGTGGGATCCATAAACTAGAATCATAGTTAGTCACAAGGCTTAAAGCTGAATCATTGCTCCAGGTTTCATTCACGTACACAAGGTACCACTTCCTCCAAACAAGAGGGCCAGCTAAACAGCGCATGACCGCCAAATATTCCTAATTTGAGATTTCCGGTTCCGCCGCCAAGAGCGGCGTGTCCTCGAATCAAGTTCATAGAGGGGTCCCATTTTGTGTCTAGAAAGAGCACCGCAACCTCGCAGTTATTTTCAAAAGGACCTCCATGCTCACGAAGAGCGTCAATTGCGTAGCCAAATAGTTTGCCCTTATCACTGGCACTCTTATTCTGCTGCGCAATATTGGGATCACAGATCTCTGTTGATTCCGTTAGTATATTCTACAAAACTCAATTGACGTTGTCCACATACCAGCCATAGTTCTCTGTGAACGAATTATATGGACCTTTGCAGTTGTCCGTAAACGGGAATCTTGGTTGGATAGAGAATCAGGCAGCCATTCCTCATGAAGCCTAAACGTGCGTCGTCCCATGCGATTTCTCTGCATTTGCTCTCCAGTAAAAGCTTGCCACAAGTACCCTGCCATGCGCATCTTCTTAATTGCAATGTCCAGTCCATTTCCCTCTTTTTCTTTCTTATACATGGGCGAATCAAACGTCAAGCTGCTGTCCTTTGCAACCAAAATTGCGAGATGTAACGGCGCATTCTGCAAAAGTGCATCGTAATGAAGTTTTAGTGTGGTTGCAAGCGGACCTTCGTTGGCGCCTGCCGGAGGATTATAAACAAACTGAAGCTCGTTGTCGCCGGGAAAGAGCTGCACCAGCGCTTTAAAGTATCCGTCAGCTACTGGATAGGTTTGAGGCGGAAACTGAGACAAATGATGATGAACCGTAATCGACGCGTCAAAGGAAACATTCTGGGGTCCTGCTCCACCATGTATCAAAAGAACACGCTGGTATATATGTGACCCTTGCGAGACGTTGTAAAACCGCGGCGCGTTCGGATTCGTGCTCTGAGTATTCGAATTCGTGCTTTCAAATACTGGCCTGGTATTCATCGGCGGCGGTGGTGGTGGCGTCGTGAGGCTTGCAGAGACCATGACAAGAGTTGGCTGATTCTGACCCCGTATCGATTGCTGCGAGGGAGGTCGCGAAGCTGGTGAAGCCGTAGCGGTCTCGCGGGAGCTGCTGCCGCGTGACTTCTTTAAAAGACCCATTGTAAGATTGTTACACGGGGTCTACTTGGCTGAAACGGTCAAAATATGCCCAAAGAACTGTAGAAAGACGATGAAGTAGTGGAAGTGGCTATAAAAGCGTGTGCAGCTAGCCGGAAGAAGCTGAATTGCGCGTACAAAAGGACAGCTGCAGCGGGTTAGGGCAAGAGGACTGCTCCGCCCCGATGACGCTGCCCAGGGCTCACTACATCACGGTCAGAATTTCCAACTTCTGGTCACTGATGCCGGTAAAGTTAACAGAGAGCGTCGCGCTATTTGAGTACATAGCCATTATACCATGCCCTGTCTATCTGGCTCTTTGTAGCTACACACATGCAGTCAACAAGCTGTGCACGATTCGAGTTGGATCTCGGCCCAGCCCCTGAAGATGAGCCGCGTGCGGCTTGCCTAAACTTAATGTGTAACCCTGTAAACCCTGTAAACCCTAGCGACCCATGCAAACTCCCCAGGTCAGAGAATGTAGGCGCAGAATTATTACGGCCAGCAGAATATTTGAACAATAATAGTTAACAATTTTTATCTTACAAGAAAGCAGATCAAAACAAGAACATGTACTAGCATCGTCTGCCAATCACAAAATTATAATCAAAATTCCACAGCTAATGCGCCACTCAATAACCGTCATCATATATGAATGCTCGTATCCCAATCACAGAGCAGAGATGCTTCGCATTACTCAGTCTTTTTTCTCTTCTTATCCTTCTGCTCCTTCTTCGCCTTCTTATCCTTTCGCTTTTCCTCTCTCTTCTTCTCCTTTGCCTCCTTCTTCGCCTTCTTTGTGGCCTTCTTCTCATCCTTGCTGAGCTTCTCGCTCTTGTCCTTCTTAGCCTTCTTTGCCTTCTTTTCTTTCTTGGGCTTCTCCTCCACCTTGGGAGCAACAACCTCCTCCTCATCATCCGAATCCGACTCGTCCGATGACTCGGCAGGTGCAGAAACAACAGAGATGTTAGCAGCAACTTCGGGCTCCTCTTCGTCATCAGAGTCCTCGTCCTCCGATTCGACCTCCTCTATTTTCCGCTTGTTGCTTGTTCCGTTCGTAGGAGCAGCCACAACAGCATCAGCGTCAACATTGTACGCCCGCTGAGTAGCAAACTCAAATTTGGCCTGTTGTCGGACGTTGACAGGAGTCTTAGCAAACGAAATTTCCCGTCCTTCCAAAGCCTTCAACCGGGATTCAACCTTGAGACGGTTATCAACGCCAATAGTGGCAACATCATCACGATCCTCCGACAGAGCATCGAATCTTAAACTGACAGCAGCCTTAGCAGCCAGCATACGCGCAATCTTTCCTTTGTTGCGACCGGTCGCCTGGCCAATAAGGGATGCATGGTAGATGATACCGTACTTGGGAGTATCGTGCTTGGTCTTCAGGGCTCGGAAGAGCGCCTTCTCGGCTCCAAGAATCTGAATAGTGGAGGCAGGGGCTTTGGCGAGAGAAACCATGCTACCAGCGTGTGCAATTAACCGAGCACCGACAAGCTCACCGACAAGAGCAGTCAAGTTAGGAGCAATAGCGGCCATACGAGCGTTGAGATAGCTTGACAGCTGCAGTCTGTAGTCTGAGAAGTCGATGACTTGCTCAGCCAGCGAGTTGATGTTATCGAGATCAACCTGAGTGATTTCGGTACCCATTGAGACTTCAGCAGCGCCCTTCAAAGCCTGCTCGATTTCCTCAGGAAGAATGTCAGAGAAGTCAGTGTCGACTGCGCGCGACCGGAATCCCATCAACTTGATAACGCGAGCATACGCAACATTGTCCTGAACAATCTTCGCCATCTCGGGGAAATGCCATCCATACCACTCCTTCACTCGCATAGCATAGGTGTTGAGCTCCTTATCCAAATCATCAAGAAGACCGATAGCCTGAACAACCATGATGTCGACCTTGTCGGCTGAGAACTTCAGCTTATGGCGACCCATGGAGTGTGCGAGACCAAGAGACATCACAGACAGGTCCTTCTCCTGGAGACCGGGGAGAATCGACGGGAGGTGCTCACGGATCTGTCGGTAAAGATCCTGCGTCGAGGAATCTGAGATAACCTTGAACGTCGATTCAGGCAGACTGTTGATGGCGTTTCCTACACAGCACTATTAGTCTCTGGATCTACCAAAATAAAAAGCAAAACATAATTACATACCCAGCTTAGGGTCCGCAACAACAAGCTTTGTCTTCTTCTCGGCGCCATTCTCGGACAGAAGATTCGCGAGCTTAGTAGACACCTTTCCTTCGATGATGGCGTTCACTTCCTCCAGCGCGCTGGCAGCCGACTCAAACTTGGAAAAAGCCTTCACCTTGAAACTAAAAGCAATATGATGTTAAAACCAAATCCGATGAGACAACAGAATTTTAGAGGACGCCAGTCACATACGCAGAAAGCACGCTTTCGGGAGTCAAGAGGTCGACCGCGGACTGAATGATATTCTTGTCCTTCGCCTTCAGCAGCGCATAGCCAGCGGCGGTTTCCGTTAAAATCAACATATTGAATGTAGAGTCCCTAAGTCCCGGAAAGCAGGATATTGAAAGGGAGAAGTGTTGACTGTAGAACTGCTGTCGTACGTGGGAACAGTGAGGCACGATCAAATTGAAACAAAAATTTTTTGAAGCTCGTTGCGAGTTGTCGGGCGTGGCCAAAGAGACCCAGAATAGGGATTGGTGGTATTAACTAGGCGCTGGGTCTAATAATGGGGAGCATTATCTCAGGGGGTTTGCAGTGAGTTTTCGCACCAATTCCGGCCAGCTTGGGGTGACTTTTGAGTAAATGTGCGCAATACGTCACCTAAGTTATCACGTGCAATAAACACTGATGTCATGGGGTGGAAATCGCTTGTGGTCGCCCACGCAGTGTTGAGATCCGAGGCGGATCCGTTGAGATCCAAACAGAAATCCGATCCTCCTCGGATCTCAACGCGCACGACACGTCACGCGCGAGTCGCGAGTCGCGACAGGCTAGTTTCCTCCCATGACTCTCCTCGCCGAGAACTATATAAGGTCGAAGATGGCGTCGTGCATTGAGCTTTCCACCAGTACGTGGGCTCAGACTGTTATCCTGCCGCGACATAAAACTCGATCATGACGAAGACTGGCATCTGGAAATCCGCCAAGGACTGGCCTAATGCAGCTGGATTCAGGGACATCCCGGATACTACGACTCCAATATTGTTGAATATTATTGGAAAGGTTCCAGATTATGTGTAGTAAGTTTTGAGGTACCGTTATGATTTAGTCGCTCCGACTGACGGTGCTCCAGCTGTTCGTTGTATCGAACAGGTCCTGGCTCCTACACGGTGCCTTTGACCAACAAGCCCGGCCAAAGTTTCAAAGTAAAGCACTGGTTTGATGGGTTTTCTCAAACTCACAAGTTTGATATTGCCCCTCCGACCAGCAAATCCCCCTATGGTACTGTCAGCTATCGATCAAAGTCCGGGGCGGATGGACTAAAGGCGCGTATCGATCGGGAAAACGGATCCCCTACAGTCAGTAAGCAGTCCGTGTCAGGAGCTGCCTCCCTTTCCATTGTTCTAATGATATTATTATAGGCAGTTTTGGTTTCCAAGATCCTTGCAAGTCAAAGTTCCGCAAGTTTTTCACAAAGTATGATGTACCAGATATTCCAGGTGCCGTGAGCGACAACGTTGGTGTGACCATCAACCCTGCATTTCCTTCTCGCATGCCTATGTCAAGTGACCGTGAGCCGGATCTTATAACCAAGACAGACGTCAATCTGTTAATGAGGCTTAACCGGGAAACTCTGGAGCCTGAGGAAGTCTTTCACTGGACAGACCTGTACAGAGAATCTGAGGACAAAGCTGGTCGCCAGGACACCAAAAACTTGCTTGAAGGACCATTGAGTGCCGCGCACTCATGCTTTGACGACGGCAAAGAGTTCAATTTTGTGCTCAAGCTAGGAAGCCAGCCAACATATACGATTTTCAGCAGGGACCAAGAGCGGCATATGGAGGTATACGCTAGCGTCCCTGTCGATGATTCTGCCTATCTGCATTCGTTCTTTTTGACTCCCAAGTACATTGTTCTTTGTGTTTGGCAAGCAAATTACACTTACAAAGGTCTTTCTTTTCTGTGGAATCATAACGTTTTGGACAGCCTTAAGCGCACCTGGAATCCAAAGAAGCCCGTCAAGTGGTATGTGATCCCCCGTGACGGGTCGGCTCTGGACGATTTCACCAAAGTCAAGGTGTTCAAGTCAGATCCATTCTTTTGTTTTCACACCATCAACGCATGGGAAGATGGTGACGATATTTATCTTTCTCTTGCTCAAGCAGACAAGCACGATTTTCTTTGGGACTTGACTCTTGATTCTTTGAGCAGTGATACGGCAGAAGGTCCTTTGCCATTGGATCATTTACCTCGCTATACGCAGTGGAAGTTACCATCTGTATCTTCGACCGGCTGGAAGCCAGCACAACAAGGCAGTGCAGTTTTGGTTACGCGTCCGTCTGATCTCAGTCTGAATATCGAGCTACCAACACTCAACCCTGCAGTATCTTTCCAGCCGGAATCATTTATTTACGGAATAAATTATTCTGGACGCTCGTCGTTCTTTGATCGCATAATCAAATTTGACGCGAAGACCCAGTCTGCGATTTTCTGGTCTGAGGATGGCTTTACTCCCTCAGAGCCGTTGTTCGTTGCGAATCCGCAAGGAGCGGCTGAAGACGATGGTGTGCTACTAACTGTTGTGCTCGATGGTTTCAGGAATAGGAGTATGTTGGTGATCCTGGACGCGAAAGATTTGACCGAGATTTGCCGTGCGGTTTTTCCAGATGATAAGATTGTGGGATTTGGATTTCATGGAGCCGTGCAGAAGACGACCAATGTCGGTGAAACTGTGTGAAGGTTTCGTAGTAACTGAAGAATGCGACTGTTATGTGACTACGCAAAATGGGAACTCCTCAGTGTTTTAAGCGTTATTTGAATTTGAAGATAATTGAATGCATAAATACGACGCAAAACCTGGCAACACCACAAAGCCGTTCAGGCATAGCGATTAAATTGACATTGAGAGGGGAGGCGTATGCGCATCGCTTATTTAGCAAAGAACATGCAGTACATATAGGCAAAACAGTACATATTTTGCACATAAATTCAGCTAATAGCGAATGCTGTACTAAACAGAGTGGAAGCTCCACATGAAGTACATGAACAAAAACGGAACTTTTGTATACCACGGAAACACAAAAAAGCACATTAGTAGAAAAATTCATACATCACATCTCATCAGCCAAATCATCGTAGCAGAACATCCCGTCTGCATTGGCCACTTAATCTCCGCCGTAATACTGTAACTGAAACCTCACGCCTTTATCGTCCAACTGCACCTTTTTCATAATTAACGGTAAGCTTATTTGCCGTTGGTAGGTCGCTTGCTGGCCTTAGGAACAACCGACCAGTCCTCGTCAGCGGCAGTATCTTCAGTGGCAGCCGCAACAGGAGCAGCCTCGGCCTCCTTCACAGGCTCCTTGGTCTCAGTAACCGGCTCATCTTCTTCTTCGGGAATGTAGTCATCGCCAGCCTCCGCATTACGCAGAAGTTCAAACTGCTTGGCGGCTGAGGAGACTTCCTTCTTCTCTTCCTCAGCGACGGCCTTAGCAGGCTTAGTCGAAGAGGCCTCGCTGCTGGGGCTCGCAGTCGAGTCACGCAGTCTGCGGTGCTCAATAATCTTCTGCTCGGTGATCTCGGCAGCCTTAGCAGCGGCGGCCTCACGCTCTTTCGCAGCAGCGGCAAGCTTGGCCAAACGCTCTTCCTGACGAGCAGCCTTCTTAGCCTCAAGCTCGAGATGCTTCTTGGCAGTGTCGACGGGAGCGGCACCGCCGAATGGGCTAGTCTTGTGTGTAGTAGGAGCCGCAGCAGGAGAAGTAGGCGCAGCAGCAGCACCTTCAGCGGGCTGGGACCGTGGCTTCAAGTTCAAACGGCGGCGCTCAGTGCGAGGCTTCTCCTCAGTCTCAGGAGTAGCAGATCCCTCTCTTGACGAGCGGCCTGCGCCTCCAATGCCGGTTCCGGATCTCCAGTGATCAAATGACCGAGTGTTCTCCGGCTCTCCTTCGCGGGCACTCGGTGCACTGCCAGATGAAGACCGGCTCTGGCTAAACGCAGGGCGGTCACCAGCAAGAGAAGGGAGAGGTCCGCGGCGCTCCCATGAGTCAAAGTCACGAACCTTACCGTCAGAAACAACTCGTCGGTCAGCGCCAGGTCCCGAGCGCTCAGTAGGAGCAGGAGCCAGCGGGCGGCTAGATCTCCATTCACCCTGGGTACGGTCCTCCTTGGCTAATACAGAGTTAGATTCAAACTACAAAATGCGCGGTGACGTGAGGGAAATCTTACGAGCTTCAGCGACGCTAAGGCGAATCGGACGACCAAGAATCTCGCTGCCAGACTTGTCCAAAGCCTTCTCAAGAGACTCTCTGTCCTTAAACTCAATGTATGCAAATCCCTTGGGCTGGTCCATTCTGTCGCGCATGACCCTGATGCTCTCAATCTGGAGGTCGGCGAAGAAGTCAGAAATATCGCCATCGACCGCGTCGTTGTTCAAGTTGCCAATGTGCGCTGTGTAAGGGGGGGCATCGGGAATCGGGAGAACCTCTCGCTCGTAGTTACGTTCCTCACGGGGCTCAAACTTCTCGAATCTGCTTCCGCGAGTAGAGTCGTCAAAGTCTAAACGAGAGAAATTTTAGCACAGTAAATTTAAGATGTCACGCGAATACAAACTCACTTCTTGCGGGCTGGTCGGTCGCACCGAAACGGTCACTGCCGTATCTATCACCGCGGTCGGGACGATCGCCACGGTCCGTGTAGCGGCTGCTGAAGCGGTCGGCTGGTTGATTGCGTTAGACAAGTAGCAAAATGAGGTGAGAACAATTTCCATACAGGTTGAAGGAGCTAAACAGAAGACGGTTAACTTTGCTGCATGCGCTAAATCACATTGTGTACTTACGAGGAGCAGGCAGATCGTCCAGATCGTCGGCCCAGGATCCGTAGGCTGTTGAGTCGTCAGCATATATTCAATAGGCGATGGTGATCGATAAGAAATGTTCGGGAGAACGCACTCTCGTTCTGGAGAAAGTCGGTAAGACTCATCTTAGTTCCTTTCTTGGGGCCTAATAGTAATGATTAGAACACGAAATAATACAAATATCAAACAGAAACTGGCTGCAGGATAACCATTCTGGATAGAACTTACCCATGATGGATAATTGTACGAGGTTGACTCGTGTTCAAACTTGTAATTGGTGTGTTCTTGTCTGCGCGTTAGTAAACAGCCACAGAAAGCCTTTCTGTAACAACAGAAACCCGACGCACCTGAATTTTCGTACAACCTCAATGTGGTTGGACGAGTAGTGCAAAAGGATAATAGTGGTGGCACGGAAAAAAATTATTGTATAGCCGAAGGAAGTACGCTTAAAAAAAGCGAACACGCAGAAACCTTATATGCCGGCGTTGCGTTCCAGCGTTCTATCTGTCGCACAGCGTGGTGTTTAGGCATATCTGGCATGTGAAGTCCCAACAATACTTCTAATTGAAGATAATGTATCAGCATTCATTTGCTAACTAGCACATATGATCTCATTATTGATCTGATTCTAAACATTCAAGTTAGGCTACAGACCAGCTAATGTAAATGGAATGCCCTCAGCAGCATCCATAAACGCTGCCGTAAAGGCTTCAAGACCTCCAAGTTCCACAACCTCATCTTCAATCGCTTTCAGCGCCTTACTCCTCACCACATCACCTAAATCTTGAAGTTGAGCGGCACCCTTCGCATTCAACACTGAACCATTCGGAACCGGATACTTGAGAGCATCCGAAACAACCAGATCCCTATATTCTGCCGCAATGGCAGCTCTGATGGAATCCTTACTGCGAAGATCAGTCTTACTCACTAGCTTGTTTCGGTCGATAACGAGTGGCCGAGAAAGGCCGCGTTGTAAAACTGCTGATCGTCTTGTAAGAGCTCTCTCTTCTTCTTTTGCTCTGATGCCTTGGATCTTCCGCTCTCGCTCGCCTGCGTCCTCCTCTAATTCAGCTTCCTGTAGTTGCGTCTCAAACGGGACTTCTTCTTCAACTTCTTCTTCAGGCGCAGCCAGTTCGAAATCGTTCTTTGGCTTGGGAAGATTACCGAATCCGGATTTCAGCAAATCTGCAATCCCGTTTCCTCCATTGCTAGGCCCAAATATATCATCTTCCTCCTCAGCCACATCTTCCAAAACTATGTCTTTCTTTCCAATCCTCACGATCTCGTCAACCTCGAGATCGGATACTTGGGGAGCAGGAAGTGCAAGCTTCCTGCGTTTTGAAATCTGCTCTTGCTCTTGTATTCTCTGCAATCTCTCCGCTCTCAGCATAGCCTGCTTGTCGTCTCCCCCGTTCTCTTTTGACTCGTCTTTTGTCCGCTTTTTCCGCTCAGCATTCGGATCGTCGGTATCTTGTCTTGCCGCGCCTTTTTGCCTCGTGCGCGCATCAAACGAAGCCTTCTCATTGTAGTTTTGTGTCTGTTCCTCGGTTGTATCGTAAAATCCCGGCGCCGGACGGTGTTCAAGTGGGATATCAGCGTTGTAGTCCATTCCCGTCTTATTCTTCTTGGTCAATTTGACACTAATAAACGTTAGAATTCGAAACCCTAGAGAAGTAGTTTAATGACCTACTTGATTCCAGCCTGCTTCAGTTCACGGCGCTTTTGTAAAATGGTTAAACGCCTGCTCTCTTCAAGTAGTCGTTCTCTGTCTTTCCGCTTCACTTTCTTTCCTTGAGTGTTAGCCAAACGAGCTCGGGCTTCTGACAGCATCTCCTTCTCGTCTTCATCCATATCGATAGCATCTGGTCGTGCGGGTCTATGACGCTGTTAGTTATACACGCTTGTGTCGTCGGATGCTTGTACTTACTTTGTCTCGGGGTCAGGATCAATCTCGCCAGGTCTCAACTTCCTGATTTGATCAGCTGCCATGGTCTCGCCTCCCGGGCCCATCAACCCCAGCTCGCCGCTCTCCATAGCTTCCGCATCATCGAGAAGTTTCTGATATCGCTCTAAACATTGGGTCGCAGTACGGCCCACAATAGGAGCAATAGTACGCCACTGAGTGGGCATCAACTTTGCTAAATGCAAAAGTTTCTCATCTTCTTCGCGAGACCACTCGATCTTTTTGATTGAAGGATCGATCCATTCGGTCCATCGTGCTTTTACTTGCTTAGCCGTCTTGCGCGCAAGCAGGGATGAAACTCGGGACCATTGATTTAGGCCGTACTTTGCAATCCTAGATTCATATCAGTATGCTTCATAACAAATCTGGGGACTGCATTCGCGCAGAACTTACGCAGCTCGAAGAATCTCGTCTACATCAAGTTAGTATACCGTAAACACTTCGGATTCCAACTCCCACATACCTTCGACATTCGTCCATACGCCGCCCTTAATATATGCTGGCATCTTGATCTCTCCAGATTATTACTAGGTACTCAAATGCAATTTGCCTGAATCACAGCAGATGCCGGTAGATAAACTAATGTGTCCCAAGTAATCGTAGTCAATTTGCAGCAATGTGTGGGACGAGTAATGAAATAAATTAGAGTTTAAGTTGTCACGTGCAAATTTCTGTTCTTTATATCCTCGAGATCTATATGCAAACAATTGACTCCGCCTGTAATGGGATCAGTTATATTCGATGGCACCAAGAGTGCAAGTTAAGCGGCAGCGCTATTTTCCGGGAAAACGTACTTCTCGTACACCGTCGCCGGATCCTTCAAGCGACGAGTCCGGATCCGGCAGCGATGGCGAGCAATCGACTCGTTCCCGGACACGATCTCCTGAGCGTGTCAAGGAGGAAGCAGTTTCTGAGTTCGTTACAAGTCTAAGCCCTAGCGATGACGAAGAGGACAAGAAATTGGAAGTTTCTCGACCAGTTATTAAGGGACTGAAGGAGGTGGACCTAAAAAATCGATTTCAACGAGATAAGAAACCCAGCAGGTTAGAAGAGACGGCAGCTGTAAAGCGAGAACTGCAGGTAGCCGAGTCAAAACCAGAATCGGACTCAGAAGAATCGAGTGATGAAGAATCAGGATCAGGATCAGGATCAGAATCAGAATCAGAGTCGAGTGAGGAGGAGCGCAAACCCGTTCTTCTGCGTCCTGTGTTTGTACCCAAAGGAAAGAGAGGAGCAGCGAAAGCGTCAGAAGAAGCCGACGAAGCCGCCGCAGCATTACGGAAGGAACAAAAGAAAGAGGAAACATTACATCAAATTGAGGAACAAATTCGAGCAGAGGCTGCTGCGCATGTCAAGGCCAGTGTTCACGCGGAGAATGCAGCAGCCGTGAATTTGGAAGATTTAGACGACACAGACGATTTGGATCCTCTATCAGAGCGTGGCGCGTGGAAATTACGCGAACTACGTCGGGTGAAGCGAGAACGGGAAGAGCTCGTGGCACGAGAGCGTGAGTTGCAGGAGATTGAAGAGAGGAGAAATATGGATGAAGACGAGAAAGACCGGGAGGGCTTACAGCGAATTCGACAACAGCAGCAAGAGAAGGCACAAAATCGTGGTAACATTGGGTTTATGCAGAAATACTACCATCGCGGTGCGTTCTACCAAGACTCAGATGTTCTCAATCGGACTGATTTCAACGAGCGCACTTCAGACGACGTTCGGGACAAATCTGCTCTGCCGAAGATTATGCAAGTGCGTGGAGATGACTTTGGAAAGCGTGGCAGGACCAAATGGACTCACTTAGCGGCCGAAGACACTTCGAAGAACGCCGATTCTCCGTGGTTTGATACGCATGACAGGGTCACTAAGCGAGCACAGGACAAACTGGGCGGCCTACACGATTCGCGCTCAAAAAAGCGACCCAGAGATGACGATCGTGATCGTGATCGTGATCGCGATCGAAGCCGGGCTCAGGATGACGGCAGGCATTATCGAGATCGCGACCGCGACCGCGACCGCGACCGTGACCGTGACGGTGGCCGAGATCGTGATCGTGATCATAGCTCTCGTCGCTAGGGTCCAAATCACGATTTACCGTGTTATATTATCTTGTAAGATAGGTCTGCAATATACAGAATGAAAAAAAATAAGTTTCCCCGAACGTCTTGTCACGTAGTTCTGTAGAATGCCAGCTTATATATGGCAGAACGACGACATGAGTTCAAGGCTACACTTATAGTCTTGATTGAGCAATAAAACACTTCATCACAGATAGCATCGAATGAGCTTTTTCATAATAATTAGAACAGTTGAATTTTCCGGTTACTAACGACCGTGACTAGAGCGAATAGACACACAGATCTCAAATCAGAACTCCAACCTTAAACCAAATGTCATTCCATTCCCAAAACCAAATGCAAACACCGGAGAGTAAGACCAACACAACAAAAGAATTAAGCCTCAGCTTACAGTCGTGACTTGCATTTTGCACATCCACCGGTTCCACATCCATCAGTTGAAGCTTGATATCCCCATGAGGCAGGGTGGGAAATCCGCGAATCGGTTTGCCGCGTAACTTTGGCGGACCGTCCGGCTGATCTCATGTTGTTACCAAAAAATACTGGGTGTACTAAAGCCGGATTTGGTAGCGCAGCTTTCTTCGATGATGTCGCTTGCTGAGTTGACTGGCTCTCGGTCCGCCGCTGGTCGGTGCCAGCTTTAGAGCCAGAGACCTGGGCTTGCGGTTTGTTGCCACTTAAGACCTGGAGATGTCAGAAACAGTTGCAACTAGCATTCAAGCATCGTACTTGGCACTTACTGGTCGCTTTGGCTGTAGATGTGAATACATGCTTTCGAAGTCGTATGCAGTCAAAAGTACTGCGGAGTTGATTAACTGGAAGAAGTTCATCGGAATGATCGAGTTGCTCGTATATTGAATTACCCCACAGTGGAGCTATCCCGGGGATCAAATCGCGATCATTCTCGAGGCTCGAGGAGGAGTTAAACGAGTCTCGAACCTCGAACGCGCTCCCAAACCTCACTTTCGAGCAATTATAGAGAGCAATGCCATCGTCCAAGGCCCTGGTGGTCTTAAAGGACTGCGTACTGCGCCCACAGCATTTTTCCAAAGACCTCTTCCCCACGAAGCTCAACCTGAACATTCTGCCAACTCAGCGATGGGCCATAACGGGAACTCATAAATCGCGTCTCTTACAAAGTCTTGCTGGCCAATTCACTGCCATTCCCGCCGACTCTCGGCAGTATCCGTTTCTAGACAAGACTATATGGCCGGCAGCAGCGACAAGCCTTATTATGTTTGATACAGACATCAGACCTGCATACTTGGCTGCAAGATACGAGTTTTTCCGCGAACCGACAGATGCGGATTTAGAGGCATTTTTGCGACGCGCATTTCATGCGGATGCTACAGATACCGAAGCTATTGCTCAACAAGAGAAAGTACTGGCTGAAGTGGTCGACAGACTGGGTCTGGGCGCTTTAATGAAGCAATGGGTCGTGACTCTCAGCAACGGACAGAACAGACGTGCACGAATCGCTCGAGGACTGTTGAAGCAACCTAAGCTTCTGTTGGCAGATGAGCCATTCTGTACGTACACGGCAAATTTAAGTGATATGTATATGTGCAGTCTAACACGCTATTTTAGTGGGGCTGGACCCGAGTGCTACGGAAAATCTCTCCAATCTGTTGGAAGAGCTTCCTCCTAACCCATACGTTATTCTCGGACTCCGTGCGCACGAGCCGATTCCTGAATGGATTACGCATATCGCAGTCACGGACGAGACGGGAATTATTGATGCTGGAACCAAAGAAGAAGTCGCTCCCACGATTCAGAAGTTGGTCGAAAAGAGAGCAAGCTTATCCACGGTTACAGAGATTTTTGAATTTGAATCTGCGGGCATGGTACCTCCATTGCGCGACGGCGTCCAGACTATCGTCGACCTTGATCATGTCACTATTCAGTATCAAGATCGCCCTGTGATCAAGGACCTCAAGTGGGTCATTCGACGTGGTGACCGCTGGCATTTACGCGGCAACAACGGTTAGTATTCGAGCCCAAGAGTGCCGAGCCACAATTAGCTAATTCTAATTAATAGGTTCCGGAAAGAGCACCCTGTTGTCTATGTTGACTGCTGATCACCCCAAATCATGGAATTCCAAGATCCGCATGTTTGACGAGCCTCGAACAGTCGGCAAGCACAACTACTTTGGCATCAACAGAGTGATTGGACACGCATCGCCCGAGATTCATGCAATTTTCCCAAAGACGCTGTCCGCAAGACAAGCTGTTTCAACCGGCTTCACTATTGGCAACTTCCTACCTCCTACGGACTCCGGTCATGTTGCTGGTGGTCTGAACGCGGAACAGCGAGCAGAGCGCGTCAGCACGTTTCTCCAGCATTTCAAAGTGAACGGAGATACCTTATTCCATGATTTAACTCTGAACGACCAGAAGCTGGTGCTCTTCATGCGGTCGATTATCAAGAATCCAGAGATTCTAATCCTGGATGAGGCATTCTCGGCAATGAACGACGAGAGCATTTTCCGCTGTAAGAGCTTTGTGGACCAATGGGGTGGCACAGTTATTGCTATTGGACACATCAACGATGAGATACCAAGATGCGACAAGTACATCCGTCTACACGGCGGCGGTCTACCTGCGGAGCAAGGCATTGTTGAATAGATAGAGACCGCTATAGACAGCTCAGCAGTAGTTACGGATTGCTGTAAAAGTTATGACTTATTTTGTATATTGCAGCATTTGGGAATGATGAGACTAGAACTAGATACTATTTCCACGCTCGCTCTACGAGACCACGACGCCATCAACTTTCTCTGGAGATGGACTGCAACCCTTGAAAGAAGAAAATGTGCCTGCGACCGCGCAAAACCGTTAAGCGCCTCAGGAGCCCGTGGAATCATCACTTCCTCGTGTCTTTTACTCTCTTACGTTTGCTACAGCTCCGAACAATTACTCGAGTTTAAAAGGAAGAAAGAGATTTTAATAGTAAAATAAAAATATGATTGTAAGATTCTATAACTCCTCTAAACCCCCAGACCCCCCAATTCCTACCATCTCAACCTATCTGATACTTTTCCCCTAGTACCGTTTGGTTCGGACAGCTTGAAGACCAGATCCCGGCAG
>JAJLTV010000140.1:0-27947 GCA_030568405.1 Myxozyma monticola | reverse complement strand
ACGAACCGTGAGGTAAGTACGCTGTTAAGGACCGCTTTAGGCTCTGCCTCCTACCGCATCGGATGAACGTATCCCCCTCCACGAGACGCCGGAGTGTGCCGACCTGGGGGCTTGGTGCCTCTGGTAGCCTCTCTTAAGAATGGTGGTTGGTCGGGGCTCTACGGAGAAGTGTACTCGTTTCTTAGCGCGGATTCGACTCTCCAAGTGGGAGCGCGTCATAAGCACCTTTCTGCGGGTGCGCGCGGGTTACGGCTTCTTGCCTTCGGGCTTCGGATGGTGGTCTGGGACCGGGGATTGTCGATTCTGCTCTTCGTGAGCGGATGAAGGGCGCGAGGCACTCATGTTACCCACGGTAAGTGGATCTTGATGGGCGGACGGGCGGTGCTACTGACTGGCAGATCGGTCGACCGCTATATTCCTAGGGCGTCGTGTTTGAATCTCAAATGTACGTGCTGATTGAGACTTGTCGCTGGCTAATACTAACGTCTGCTATACAGAATGCTCGTTCGCGCTCTTTTGAACTACAACATCCGCGCTGCATTCTCAACACGAGGCACAGCACAGCATACTCTCCGGTCCTGGATCTCAGCGCTTGTGAAGTTTGCGACACATCGACATCAGGCTACGACCTTGATCACTCCAAGCTTCCAGTAGACCAGCTGATGCCAGGAATTGTCGACCGGTCTGTTGATACGGGGGACGAAATGGGGACGAGATGGGGATGAGATGGGGATGAGATGGGGATGAGATGATGAGTTGGGGACGATATGGATATGAGATATATACTTGCATGTAAACATTTTATAAAGTCTTGTACATAAGTTTAATAATCAATAATTTCTTAACGATCATCATAGTTTTCTTAGAATATGTAGTTACTGTAATTTGCTTTGCTCTCTCCATGATTGTTCTAAATCACTATCTCATGCTTAAATCTTTGAAAATCTAATCTTCATACAGCATCTTTCGGATCGCGAGCACCACTTCTGTCGATTTTGTCACAATATTATGGCCGCCCCATTTGAGGGCCAGCATGCTCACGCGTTTGATCGCGCTCTTCGCACTCACCGGAACCACAGTCTCCGTGACTTCGGTTCCGGATTCCACGGGCTCCGACTTGGTGCTGTTGTCGGACATCTTTTGATAAAACGCGTACTCGCGGACCTGCTCCTCTCCGATCGAAACGGCCTCAAACACTCCCTCCCGCTCGTTCTCTTGTAACTCAACAAATCGCTTCAGATGGTCTGTCTCGCGGTACGTGACTACACCATCAACGCCTTCCTCCTTCACAATGACCTCCTCGGGCTCCAACATACCCCGCAGAGCTGCTTCCACAAGCTTTTCACCATGCGAGAACGGGATTTCTTCGTCATTGAATGAGTGTACAACAAGCAACTTTGAAGTCTCTGTGTTTCGAATAAATCGCTCCAGTCTGAAATCACTTCTGAATTTGTAAAACAGAAACTGGGAAAGCAACTTCTTCAGTAGGCTCGGAAACTGGGCAAGCGGCAACAGCACCGGAAGTCTGCCAAAGATCTTAAACTCGCCTACGACTTCTTCGACTGACGAGAACCCGGCGATGGGGATGATTGCTTTGAATTCTGTCTTGGGTGAGGTGCGGGCAAGTAGATCTGCAACGCCAATAGCGACGCCCGTTCCGAGCGATTGTCCGATCAAGACAATTCGAGAAGGAGGAACTCCCGTGAGTCGTGAGATCTCAATTGCTGTAAAGGCGCCGTCAGCGATTAAGAGGTCTTCCGTAGGTGATCCGGTCGAGACTCCAAAACCACGATAGTCGACTGCAAAGACATGTGTGTGCTGTGGTGAGGTGGAGAGAAGGCCCCTATATAGATCCGGTCGGTGAAATGATGATATACAGCCCGTATTGCCGTGGTCTTGCTTGTTAGTGTATGTCGCGCATAGCAGATCTAGTAGAATACTGACGTACAGTAGATGATCAAACGAGCCTCTGGATCGGACTTGAGAATCTCGAGATGTCCGGCTGCTAGCTCCCCGCTTTCAACGACATCATCAGACACGGGAATTTGACGCAGTTTGTCCTGATGAGCTGCGTAGACGTCCAAGGGAAGCATATGCCATCCGAGCAGCTTCTCCCCGTCCGGCATTGAGATCCAGAACGGTGCAACTTGATTCACTGGTTCTTGTCAAACTTGCCCAATTATCACTATTAAAACAAAGTAGCAAACCTCCAAATCCAGAAGTTTCAGGGTAATAAAGCGTTTCTTTACCGCCGAGCTTCAGGTTGTTCATAAATATCAAACTATATAGTGTCAGCAGGCGCGGATCAGAAGTCATAGATCGAGTGTACTAACGTCCTCTGGACTGGCTCCAGCAAGAAAGACAGTAAAAGACCGATGTACAAGAACGAAATCACGAATATGAGCTGGATCAGTCGTAAAATGATCATTTTGTGTGTAAACTTATGCGGAACAGGGTGCGGTCAGCTGGATATTAGGAGCAGTTACACTCGGTGGACGATAGATCGTGCCAATTGCGTCTTGCTGTGTAGTATATATATATCGTGTCAATTAGACAGTAAATGTGTTTTAAAGATCAATCTAGGAGAGAGAATCTAGCAAAGTGTAGTCGCGGTAGTCTTGATCGTTCAGGGCGCGTCGGGATCCGGGGACTAAAACCCCGATCACGTGCTAAAACAAAAAATAAGGTTAAGCATCTGGATCACAGAAATACTCACAATTAAATTGTGATCTATATGTGATCGACTTTAAAGAACACCTCGGCCACTGCAAAGTGCAATACAGAGCAGCGGAGCATCGTCAGTTCGAATAAGATCCAGATCCACATTACAAGTCTTCCTTGATGTCTTCTGCCGTCGAAGCTACTTTGGACGCGTCCGACGTGGCGGGCTCGTCCTCCGACGACGAAGAAGTCGCTACTGTTGCGGTTTCGTCGACAGCTACGGTCGCTGAAAACGGAGAGAAACCAAAGTCAAAGAAGAAGAAGAACAAGAAGAAAAAGAAAGCTGCGAATAAGAGCATCGAGAATGGAGACGAAACCTCGCAGATTTCTGGTGAGATTATCTCACCCGCTGCTGCTGCTGCTTCAACGAAGACGTCTACGACGACAGTCACCTCGTCGAACACAGTTGCTCCGTCGAGCTACAGGAACATCGAAGATCTGTTTAAGCAGCTCGCAATGGTAGAGCAGGTACGTGCCAGTTTATTCATTATACTCCCACTTGATCTAACTCCACGCGAATGTAGCCAGTGAAGCCACAGACTATGGATCAGCACAAATTCTGGAGTACGCAGCCAGTGACCCGATTCGACGAGAAAATCGACGATGAGGGGCCAGTGGACAGCGTCAAGACAATTGAGGACGTCCCTGATGAGCCATATCCGCTTTTGAAGGAGTTTGAATGGACTACTATGGATTTGACGGATCCGGAGAAGATCAAAGAGATCTTTGACTTATTGTACGCAAACTATGTGGAGGATGCCGACTCGACTTTCCGGTTTAACTACTCACCGCAGTTTCTGGACTGGGCTATGCGTGCGCCAGATTTTCGTCCCAATTGGCATGTGGGTGTACGCGTCGCTTCGACCAAGAAGCTTGTTGCGTTCATCAGCGGAATCCCGATCAAGATTCGGGTACGCAATAAAGTCATGGCGGCTGCTGACATCAACTTTCTTTGCGTTCACAAGAAGCTTCGGTCAAAACGTTTAGCGCCTGTGTTGATTAAAGAAGTCACACGAAGAATCAATAAGGAAGGTATCTGGCAGGCGCTGCATACGGCCGGAATTGTGCTTCCTAAGCCGGTTTCGACATGCAGATACTATCACCGAGCTCTGAATTGGTCGAAATTGAACGAGGTTGGATTTAGCCCGTTACCGTATGGCGTGACTCGTGCAAAGATGATTTCGAAATACATGCTACCGTCAGCGACATCGGTTCCGGGTTTACGACTGATGGAGCGCGCCGATATCGATCAAGTGTTTGAACTGCTGACCGCTTATCTGAATCTGTTTGAGCTGGCTCAGATTTTTGAGAAAGACGAGTTGCTACATTGGTTGATGCATGACCATGGCTTGAATGGAAAGTTAAATGACGAAAAAGACCCAGATCGCGTGGTTTGGGCGTATGTTGTTGCCGATTCAACCGGAGTTATCACGGATTTCTTTTCGTTTTACAAGCTGCCCTCGACGGTCATTGATAACCCGAAGCACAACAATCTCAATGCTGCATATGAGTTTTACTATGCGTCATCTGTTGCGCTAGAATCGCCTGATCGGTCAGATCCGGTATATACCTCAAAGCTGAAAACGAGGTTGACTGAGCTGTTTAGCGATGCCCTTATTCTGGCCAAGAACGTAAGTACTTGTTTTTCGTTCTTTATTTGACGTTTAGTAGCTTTTGACTGACAATTTATAAGCTTGACTTTGATGTGTTTAACGCTCTGACACTGCTCGATAACCCGCTGTTTCTCGAGCAGCTAAAGTTTGGCGGCGGAGACGGATATCTTAACTACTACATCTTCAACTACAAAGCGTTTCCCATTGATGGTGGATACCTTGATGACGGCTCGCTGGACTATGAGAAGCGAAGCGGAGTCGGTGTCGTCATGTTGTGATGTAATCTTGACGATTGTACAAGCTGATGTATAATTCAAAAGCAATTTAAGACTCTAACTATTTACAATATTCATATTTAAATGCAGCCAACAAAACGCTCATTGATCTGACTTCAAATCCTGGCGGTTTTTCACGTTCGCCTTCATCTTCTCAAAGATCTTGTAGTTGATGTTGCGCTGCTTGTAATCCTTGACTGGTCTCTCCGCGTTATCCGAAAATTCCTTATTAATCTGTGCATCCAGTTCCGCAAGGGTGGTGATGAATTGCCGTTCTTGAGTCCAGATCTGTTGCAGAGAGTTTTCTCTATGTTCAAAAGTCTTTCCCAGGAACTCGTACTGCGCCGCTTTCGCGAGTAACTTGTGTGCAGCGGACTCGTTCTCGTCGGCAGCCACAGGCGGATGGTACGTCTTGACAAAACTGCTCACAGTCGGAAGAGTAAACAGCTTACTCTCCTCGATTTTTTGTAAATCCTGTCGCTCGTACGCAGCTCTCCCCCGCTGCAGCTCCACATTCCGTGCCTTCCGCTCCATCAGACGAAGATGGTCGTCGTATTCCTTCTGCACAGCTGCTTTGTAATACTCTCTTCTCAGCGCAGATAATTTCGCCTTCGCGTTCGGATGCTCGGGAACGTTCTTCGGTTCCTTGACCGTGGTGCTGAAGAGCTCTTCAAGCACGGGAAACGGCTTCACTGGCTGACTCCGCGAGATGCCGGCGGGGGTAGGAATGTCGTCCGCATATCCCTGTGCAAGTCGTTTCGAGCGCACTGCAGGAAACTCGAGAAGTTGCCGAGGTCGCGGGAGAACGCCGGAGAGAGCTTGTTTCTTTCCCATCTTTTGGCGATGGTCGGGGGTGGTGGGATTTCTCGAGAATGGATTGCTGCACTGCCCGCGGGGTGGTGGGTCTTCAACTACCAGACGTGGACGATGAGTCGATGATGACCAGTATAATTAATGCAATACAATTGCCTCGTCGGAGGATTCTCTCAGAATATCCTGATGCTGCTTGTGAACTTGAGTGCAAACTGAAGACTTCCGAATTTTAAATGCAAGCTTTCCGAGAGCATGATTTTTTTTATTTTTTCATTTTTTTATTTTGTATTTTTGTATTTAATTTTTTTAATGCTCAAATATTTAACATGCGGCTGGGAGGAAAGCGGCTCAACGTAATTGACAACTCGACTCAAGTCGCGTACGCGCCATCCAACCAGCCAAATACATAAAGCGACCATGATCTCGAGTCCGTACGCAAGACCTATTCCGCTGTCGTACGTACTACATAGCTAGTCCAGCATTCTCCCCAACAATGGTTTCCATAGACCAGGTTTTCGGAGTTCTGTCCTGGGTGTTGAACCCGTACACGCTTCTCGCGGTTCCGGTCGTGCTCCTGAAAGCGTACGTTCATTCTCGGTGGCCCGCTTATCTGATTTCTCCGAACTTTGGCTAACTTGAACAGAGGCAAAGTCCAAGCCCTGGATCGTGAGGTAGTGATTGCACAGGTCTACGCGATAACTATTATTGCGTTCAAGATCATTCAGTATCTCGTTGAAAACAGTGGGAAAACTCTCCGGTTTAATCGATCACGAGATATTGTGGTCGTGACGGGAGGTGTCGCTGGATTGGGTCTTGAGATTACGAAATTATTGAGGAAACGAGGAGCCCATGTCGCTGTTTTGGATATTTTGCCTCCGAAAATGGCGGTGCCGGGTGTGAGGTACTACAAATGCGATGTTCGGAAGCCTGATCAAGTGGCCAGCGCGCTTGCGAGCGTGAAGCAAGACGTGCGTATATGTTTTTGCTACTTGAATGTGTTGGATTTCTATGTGCTAACTATAGTTTAGCTTGGTTCTGTTGCGGTTTTAGTTAATAACGCCGGCATCTCGAAGAGAGGAAGTATTTTGGAGTCTTCCGTTGCAGACATCAAGGAGTAAGTCCCGTCTATTGATGGTTTACGAAAAACGGTAACTGATCAAGGGATATAGTACTATCGATGTCAATCTTATGGCTCAGTTCTATACCGTTAAAGCAGTACTTCCAAAGATGGTGTACTCGGATCGCGGTTATATTGTCACGATTGCATCGTCGTTGGCGTATCAATCTCCTATTGATTTCGGTAAGTATCCTTCAGGAGTTATTGGTTTGTGCGTTAGTTCTAACGCTATGATACTAGCTGCGTATGGCGCATCAAAAGCCGGTATTGTCGGATTCCATGAATCGCTGACCTACGAGGTTTCACGTCATAAGGGCATCAAGACTCTGCTAGTCGTGCCAGGGCAAATGCGAACCGAAATGTTCAGCGATATCTCACCACCGTTACCGTTCTTTGCGCCAATGGTTGAACCGACCGAATTAGCACTTGAAATTGTACACTCAATTGAGAACTGGAAAAGTGGGAAAATAGCAATGCCAATGTATGTGCATTTCTTGCCCGTGTTGAGAGCGTTGCCTGATTTGCTTGTGCATTTGTTAAGATGGGCGTCTGGGATGGATACGGCTGTCAGGCCTTTGGATGATTCTTGGGATGTCAAGTCATGAACTTTGGGTGTTTGGATAATTCGGTTGGGTATACGCGTGTTTATGGTGTTAAGATTAAGCAAATATATAACTGACCGGTTTTTTCCCGGTCAATCTCTATGAGATTCTATAAAAAAAGCATTATGGCTGTCCGTACACGAAATTCTTCCAGTTTCTCGCCAGGATTTCAGCGCCTTGTTTAAGCTCCCATCCCTTTACTTCACACACAAACAAGACGATATTAGCCTGTAATCCCTGCATGACTTTCCCAGCAATTGCAAAATCACTCTCGACCAGCAATCGATCATCCGGAACTGCGCGTAATACGCTCTTAAACCGTTCTCCGTATCGCAAGTTGATGAGGATCGAGAATGAGAAGAAGACCGTAGCTGGTACTTTGCGTTTATTTGTCCATAATGCGATCTGATCTGGAGGACCGGAGTAGGAATGGAGACAGATTCGTTCGGGAAATGGAGGTGGTGGTGTTGAGCTGGTCGCTTGATTGGTAGAGTCTTCAGCTAGGCTCGTTCGTTCGTCATCTTTCTTTGCCCGCTTCAGCGCTTTTTTGCTCTGAATCGGATAACCGTCCCATAAAGTCTTGAAAATATCAAATAGGACGCCGTGTGCTTGAACGCCATGGACCGAGACGGGGCGTTTATACGCCGCCGCAATGCGAAGTTGAGCGAGTAAGAAGTTTGTCTGATGATCAACTGTGACACGGTACGGACTTAGTTTCCTTGCGTCTTCGCCATTCGTGTTGCAGCAGGGATCGCGATTGCTGCTGCTGTTGTTAATCTCGTATAACAAATCAGCGTCTGAATCCGGATCAAGTTCGTAGGAGATTGGAAAACCGGATTTTGGTATGCGAAAAGATCTATCGATACCGATTTCACCTACTAATGCGTCTGGCAGTTGTTTGAGATTTTGTTCGAGTTCGGAAAGTGTGTGCTGGAAACTGGTTGGTTCGGGGAGTAGATTGAGGAACTCGTCGGATGGCTCTGGGAATAAGATCGATCGATAGTGCTCATCTTTAGAGACTGGTGGAGATGGAGAAAGATAGAATAAATAGGAAAACCACGGGTGATATCCTACATTCCATTAGCCCAGATCATAGTCTTCAAGTCCCATGCTATAAATCAAACTCAACTCACCGAAACTAGGCACGATGCGATCCGGGAACTTCAAAGCCGCGTCGCGGACTCTGTCTTGATCGTCAAGTCGAGTAGCCATGATCGTCAGCTTTGCAAAATCCATTGTCTGTAATGCGGGTTCGAGACGGCTGTAGTTGTCTGTTGGGTGGCAGTGGGCATCGTAGATTCCGATATCCCAGATGTCTTGAGGGAGCGATGGCAGATTGAGCAGGTCTAGTTGGTCCATTGGTGGTATATTGCGTATAGCTACTAGCTAGATCACTACTCTATATGTTATAATATGTAGAAAGTAGTCTTAAATAAGGAATTGGGTCAGACTGGATGTCTAAATGCGATAGCAGACCGTTGGCTGACTTATATTTTGCACCCTAGCCCCGCTCGCTGATTCTGCTTTCCAAGGATAAGAACCAAAATTGAAGATATAGAGATATTTTATTAAATAAAATTATTACACTAACTATCCTAGGCCTATTGGGTCACATTATTGCGGTTCTAACCGCTTTACAATTAGTTGTTGAAGTGCTACTTTGGTCCGGCCAGATTTCCTTCGAGCTCGTACTCGTCGCCGCGCCGTTGCGGGACATAACTAAGGTCCACGATCCCGTTAACATTAAAGATGATAACCACAAACAGCTCCATCAGCACGCCCATTCCAAGGTAGATGGCCCAAGAACCGGTGAGCAAGTTAAATTTGCTGCCGGTGCCGTTGAAGTATCCGGTCGAGGAGAGGGTGAAGGCGGAGAGGATGGAGTAGAGGATGCGGACGAAGAGGAATGGGATGGCGATGATTGAGCGTTTGATGAACGCGCGTCGTTCGTGCGCGATGGTGCCGTTGAAAAGGTTGTAGAGGAGGATTGTGGTAAAGATGGCCAAGGCGGCGACCATGAGAATGGAGGAGACGCGGAGAAAGGTGCGGCCGCTGATGATGTCTGATGGAGTGTCGTTTGCAACCTGAGTGCCGCCGACGATGGAGAGCACGATGGCGACGATGATCATGGCGTGGAGAAGACGTTTGAAACTGGAGCGGACGAAAGCGGGTAGGAAAGATACAAAGTCGGGCACGTGCTGTTCGTCGGACGGGACAGCGAGAAGGCCCATCGTGCTGTTGACGAGAGGACCGACGGCGGCGGAGAGAGTGATCATCTCGCCGATGTAGAGGCCAGTTGATGGGGAGGAAGATTTGTTGATGACGATGATGAGAACAGAAGAAGCAATACGGACTGGTTGTTAGTGGTCTGTATACATCATGAAATAAAGTGGGACGTACGGGCTGAAAAGATGGTGATGCCGATCCAGGCTGTGACCTTGAAACGGCGACGGACGAGGTTGTATAAAGAGGCTGCGAAGAGGAAAACGTAGAGCGCGTTTTCTGCGGCGGCAATGTCGGCTTTTTGTGAGAGGGCCATTGTGAGTTGATGAGAAGAAGAAGAGAGTAGTACGAAGAAGAGAGAGCGCTGTGTAGAAGAAGTAGAGCAGACACAGAACAGAAACAGAAGACAGAAAGCAGCGGTGGCCGGGGATTTTATACACAGTTGGCCTGAACATAGCGCGGGCGCAGTCGGCCGGGTAGAGCCATGACGTTATGCCTTATTGACGACGCGTCGTCGTCGCCGCCGTGCGTGAGCACTGAGCAGTGTGGTGAAGTGCGAGGCTGATTGCGATGCACTGGCCGGTACACGTAACGCGTCGCAAGTCGCGATGGACGACTGAGCGCGTTTGGGTCTTGAATTCCGAGCCCTACAATGGGCGCCGCACGGCAGACGGCTTCTCGGAATTAGGAACAGAGTTCGGCAGCGGCAGCGGCGCGAAGTTCGTCCGCGCGCTTTTGCGTTCCGCGCGCTGTTTGGGTGTTTTTGTTGTTTTCGGTGACGCGTCGCCGGACGCGTCGCTTACGCGTCTCTTGTTGATGTCTCACTCCGGCTCGCATTTCATATCAAATTGCCGCATGCGGCAATAGTTGAGCCGTGTCTCGGCCGCGCGATGCTTAACCCGTTTAAGCTCTCACCCGTTACTTAATCGGGCAATAAAGATTGGCGAGAGCCATGATCGTTAGCTTGCACAATCCATTGTCTGTAAAGCCGGCTCGAGACGAAGTGACTCTGGACTCAGGTAAGCGAACTCTACTCTATATGTTATTAAATATAAAGAATGTAGTCTTGAATTAGAAACTGGGTCAGAATGTCTAATGCGATAGCAAGACCGTTGGCTGCAGGCTGACTAAGGTATTTGCAATGTGCTTTCCATGTATAGGAGCCAAGATGTAGAAAAATTCTATTAATTAAAATTTTGTTTGTCACACTAGCCTACTAGATGTCATTATTGTGGTTCCTACTAACCGCTTTACAACTATTTGTTAAGGCGCTACTTTGGTCCAACCAAGTCTCCCTCGAGCTCGTACTCGTCGCCGCGCCGTTGCGGGACATAACTAAGGTCCGCGATCCCGTTAACATTGAAAATGAGAACCACAAACAGCTCCATCAGCACGTCCATTACGAGGTAGATAGCCCAAGATCCGGTGAGCACGTTGAATTTGCTGCCGGTGCCGTTGAAGTATCCGGTGGAGGAGAGGGTGAAGGCGGAGAGGACGGAGTAGAGGATGCGGACGAAGAGGAATGGGATGGCGATGATTGAGCGTTTAATGAACGCGCGCCGTTCGTGAGCAATAGTGCCGTTGAAAAGGTTGTAGAGGAGGATGGCGGTGAAGATGGCCAATGCGGCGATCATGAGGACGGAAGAGGCGCGGAGGTAGGTGCGGCCGCTGAGGATGTCTGAGGGTTTGTCGTCTGCGACGTTGATGCCGCCGACAATGGAGAGTACGACGGCGGCAATGATCATGGCGTGAAGGAGACGCTTAAAGGTAAAGGGGACGCGAGCGGGTAGGAGAGATACAAATTCGGGCACGTGCTGCTCATCGGGAGGAACGGCGAGGAGGCCCATTGTGCTGCTGACGAGAGGACCGACGGCGGCGGAGAGAGTGATCATCTCGGCGATGTAGAGGCCTGTCGATGGGGATGAAGATTTGTTGACGACGATGACGAGAATAGAGGAGACGATGCGGACTGGATTGTTAGCGGTTTGCATGTATCAGGAAAGAAAGTGGGGACGTACCCAGACTGAAGATGGTGATGCCGATCCAGGACATGACCTTGAAACGGCGACGGACGAGGTTGTATAAAGAGGCCGCAAAGAGGAAGATGTAGAGCGCGATCTCTGCGGCAGCAATGTCGGCTTTCTGTGAGAGGGCCATTGCAACTTGCCAAGAAGATAAGAAGAGGAGGAGAGGTGGACAGAGGTAGAGCAGAAGTGAGTTGACACAGAACAGAAACAGAAGACAGAAAGCAGCGGCGGCCCAGGCTTTATGGACAGTGGGCCATCATCTAAAGCCGTGACGAGTCACGACGCCGTACGCGAGCACTGAGCAGTGCAAATGGCCGGTGAAGCGCGAGGCCGGTACACGGCGCCGCAACGTCGCGATGGAACGGCTGAGCGAGATCCGAGCAGACAATGGGGCCCAACAAACGCGGCGCCAGGCGGGCACCGCCGCGGGTTGAGTGAACACGGCCGAGTCGGTGCTGCAGAGCGCGAAAAGAGCGGTTTTACGAGAAGCAGGCCGTACTACTAAGTACTACTGCGCGTACGCAGACTGCTATCGCCTGCTTTCTGCTCGCTGAGAGCCTCGAAACACAGCACCAAACACAGTCCTCGCCCAAGGCCGCGGCGCGTCGTCGCGTTTGTTGACGCGCCGCACACGTCTTTGGGGCGCCCCTCCACTTTTCGCCGCACGGCCGACGGCTCTCGGAATTAGCAGCAGAGTACGGCGGCGCGAAGTTCGTCCGCGCGCTGTGCGTTTGTTTGTTTGCGCTTTCGCGGTCGGTGACGCGTCGCGACGCGTCAGGATTCCGATGCCGGACTACGGTATTATTACCGCATGCAGCAACATGTACGCATGCGGCAACAGCCCAGCCGTGTCTCAGCCCCGCGGTGCTTAACCCGTTTAAGCTTTGGAGAATCGCCCGATCGGGCAATAAGAGTGACGTCGCCCCTGACGCGCGGCCGCTCGCATTCGCGTCGCATCGCGGACGCAATTTGATCTTCGCGGTTCTGCGTTCCTGTTGTTTGTCCTCGTGCCTGTCTTGTTCTACTGACCACCAGTTAGTAGTTGTTCCTCGTTGTATCAAAACAGCTCGATATGTGAGTTGCAAGCAACTAACAACTTCCCGATCCGGAACCCCTGCCCTGCCAGGAGAACAATTATAATCGCAAAAGCAAAATGCTGCCACCGTTTCCCAGGATCCCGCCCGTAATTAGCACTCACTTAAAAACATGGTCGGCGTCCCCGGCGGCAGTCGAGGCTGCGAGAACTGCAAGCGCAGGAAGATCAAGGTCTGTATCCCTAGTTTTCGAGTGCCAGCAAGACCGCAATTGCCCTGAAACTGTCAAAACCGAGCCAGAGCCGTGCTGACAAGTCCAGTGCGACGAGACCTTCCCGCGCTGTCTGCGCTGCGTCAAGTCCAACCGCGACTGCGCGGGTCCCATCGTCGGGCCTGTTTTCCGCAAACAGCGTCTGGTCAAACGACGCGAACACGAACATGAGCTGCAGTATGACCTCCAGCACGACCCTCGTTACGAACAGCAACGCCAACACGACAGCGACACGCTGAATGCCGCGAAGCACGCCTCGACGCGTCCACATCCGACGCGGCTCAACGGCACCTCCCTCTCACACACCTATACCGGCATTCCAGTCGTGCCCCACGAGCTTGCCGACGAGCTCGTCCGTCTCGACCAGCTCGCGCGCATCTCCCAGCAGGTCTCGCTGCCGCGCGATCTTGCTCTGTTCCCCGAGTACGACCTCTACTCCTACTGCGTCGGACTCTACTTCAAGTGGTTCACGACCTTTGGTCATCCATGGCGGTTCCGCGGCGACGAGAGCATTCTGTCCTGGGCGAGGTCGCTCTCAATGTTTGCACTCTCCACGGCGCCCTCCGCGACGACCTTTGCCGCCCGCGCGCTCATCATCACGCACTGCGGCATGGTGATTCGCAACAAAGACGTCGAACTCGTCGGTGTGGACTGGTACGTGCATGCCTTGCGGCACCAAAAGAGTCTCGTTACCCTCTTTCTGCGCGCCTCCGAGTCCTCTTCTGGCTCATCTCGTGCGTCCGAATCGTCAAGTTCATCAAGTCCAACAACCACCCCGTCCGTCTTCGACTATGCGACCACGGAAACTCCAGATCCCGTCGAACCTGCTCCGTCGACTCCCCTACTACCCGAGCGAGCATCCATAGACCCGCTCGTCATGCCCGCAGCCGACATCTCCCTCGACGCCTTCCGCGAGATGCGCGGGAACCGCATATCGCACGAAGACGACGCGATCGTAGCCGGAATGCTGCTCACCGTCTACGAGATCTTCAAGTTTTCCTCTTCTGCAACCTGGATCCTGCTTCTCGCTGGTGCCGGCGAGCTCATGCGTCAGCGCGGACCGCGCGCGTATCGCGACGGCGTCAACTTTGCCATGTTTCAGAGCATGCGCTCAGCGATGACCTTGCGCGCCATAACGACTCGCAAACGGACTTTTCTTAATCAGCCCGAGTGGAAATCGGTTCCTTGGCAATTTATGCATAAGCCCGTCAATCACTTTCTACTTGACCTCGCGCTCGAGATTCCAGACTACGAAGAGATGTTTGACGAGTTTTTCATGTTTGCGTTTTCCAGCTCGCCAAAGGAACCCGGCGACGTCGCTGACTCTGAGTCGCCGGCTCCGCGACTGCGCGAGCGCTATCGCTCGGAAGCGTGGTGGCTCAAACTGAAAGATATCTCGTCGAGGCTGGACCGGCTGAATGACTCTTTAGACGCCTGGTTTGCCGACTACCTTAAAGATTTGGACGAGTACCGCACGCGCTCGCAGGCCATTTCGCCTGCAAATGCAGTCACGGATCCGCTTACGGGCGCGCTGTTTTCGTCGAATGACCGGTGCTCGGCGACTTCTAGTGTTGCAGAGTGGCAGCGTACGCACTACTTTCAGCCGACTGCTCAGTACTCGACACTGCATGATGCACGACTGATTACGATTTTCTACGCAATCAGGATGGTTATCGCGTTCTTACAGCAGCTTGCAGCGCCTGCTCGATTTAAGCCGTTCACGTCTGACCACGAGTCTCCTTCTACTGACCGTGACTCTGACAGCGAGTCTGACATCGCCGTGAAAAACTACATTCACGAAATGCAGGTGCGCATGGAAACCGCCGCGGCCGTCAACTGCCGGTCAATGACATACTTTGTCATGCGCAACGCAAACGCAACAATCATGAACCTGATCTTCCCGCTGGGCGTCGAGCGTACGCCGCTCGTGGATCCGTACGAGCGCGGCTGGATATGGCATCAGCTTCAAACTATACGCAGTAGTCGAGGTCCTCCTCGTGAACCTGCTGGATTTATTCTGGCGGATCTGGACCATGATCGGTGTATGGCGGAGTGGGATATGTTTAAAAGTTTGCCGGTTTGCTCGGGCTGTGGGCAGCGCCTGCGGCCCGTTCCTGGCTCGGCGGTATAGATGTATTGAAGGAGATTGAAGAGCGAAGGGAAGATAGAGGTGTCTTTGGGTGTTTTTATTAGATTATGTATTTATGGGTTGGAGTTTTGCTGATACACATACAAAAGTTGAGAAGGTGGAATTCGAATGAACAGGGTAATTTGGTAATTGTTAACTTGACGCGTGTCGAGCGCGTTTTAATTCTCGTCACGGTTTTAAAAACTCGAGATCCGACCAGCTTGCTAATCTCATATATTTCCGCCGAAGACAATTGACGAGGACAATATCAATTGCCATTACAACACAATGTCACATCCACCGCCATACTCCGTGTCAGCAACCAATCAATCAGCGCCATTGAACCTCCCGATCTTCAACGCGCTCAAAAACAAGCGGATCATTCTCGCCTCTGGTTCGCCGCGCAGACGCGAGCTTCTACAGCAGGTTGGAATCACAAATGTTGAAGTTATAAAGTCTGGATTTGCGGAGGATCTGGATAAGTCGTCGCTTAGCGTATACGAGGTGTGTGTTTTACTGTTTTCTACTTGTGTTTTTTGAGAATGATCTGGAAAGGACGATGAGATTGCTGACATGTAATAGTATGTGGCAGAGACTGCTACCCAAAAGGCGCTGACTGTGTACGAACAGGAGGTTTGTTTTTTCAATGCTGCTTTTAATGTGACTGTTCTAATACTGATCCTTTGATTAGGTAGCTAAAGGAGGAGACCCTGATCTGGTAATTGCCGCCGACACAGTAATCCTATCCCAGAACCAGATCGTCGAGAAACCAGCTTCCGCGATGGCGCATTTCAGAATGCTTCAGATGTTACGTGACGAACCCACTCCTCACAGAGTATTCACCGCAGTCGCATGTATTGCCCCACTCGAAGTCCCCGTCGTGCCTGGCTATAGTTTGAATGTGCATACGGAGGAAACCCAGGTCTTTTTTGCAAAGGATGTGTCGGATGAGTTTTTGACTGCCTATGTGGCTTCGAAGGAAGGCAGTGATGCTGCTGGTGGGTATTGTATTCAGGAAAAGGGCGCGTTTCTGGTTGATAAGATCGTTGGGGATTATAATAACGTGGTTGGATTGCCATTAAAGGCTTTGTTGAAGCTGTTGGAGCAGACGTTGTATCCGGAAACAGCCTCTGATGAGGAAGAAGAAGACGAATAAAATGTCTATTGTGAAATAAAAAAAGGTGAAGCTATAGTTATACTCTTCTAATTGACCACCCCATATAACGCCAAATATTACAAAAAACCAGGTTTCAGTCGCTGTCAGAGCCATCAAAATTCTCCTCGTCTTCGTCCAGAACAATCGGGATCACAAATGATTCCTCACTAAATTCGCCGCGAACATGTTCGATCGTGATAACGTCCACATCGTCTTCGTCTTCCTGATCTAGTCGCCTTTTATTTACAATATCGTCCGGAACCTATATAGTCGTATTAGCATCGCCTCGTCAATTTGATGGCTCGACTAGACGTACCACATCGAACTCGTCTTCTCGCTCTTCATATTCCACATTCTCGTCTACTTCCACAAAGTCAGGTGCCAACGCGCTCCATTGCTGCGGCGTGACTGTCGCCCAGACATATATATTCCCCTTATCAAGCCCAGTAGCTGCCACCAACGTCCGATTTGGATGCCACTGTGCGTCCACGATTTCCTCTCTTGGAGCTTCAATGATCTTCACTAGAGATCCGACTGTTGTTTCCCAGATATAAATGTCATGTTGATCCTGATATGTTGATGCCATTGCGTAATCTCCGTTTGAGCTGAATGCGACTGAATTCCATTGTAGTCTGTTAACCACGTCCTGGAATTTATGAACGACTTCAATATCCCAATCCATCGGATCCACATAACCGAGATCCGGCGTGTCGAATAATCTGATTATCCGATCTGATGAATTCACGATAAACTGTTTCCCGGAACTACTAAACGATATATGTTTGATATTTGAAGACGTGATTTTTTCTGACCGCACTGTTTGAAAAGTTTCGCTCTCAATCACGTTTAACCATCCTTTACTGGTGCCTGCAAATATGTACTCTCCTGAAGGAGTAAACGTTGCCACAAGAGTAGACTGCTTATCTTCTTTAACTCCCTCTTCCTCTTCCTCAACGTCAACTGACTCTGAAATCTCAGCATCGTCATCCCCATTTGCTGTTCGTCGAGTAGATTTCAGCGGTGTACTTTTCAACGCGTATTTCCGTACAGTTCCATCGGTAAAGTCAACAACAATAGGAGCATCATCGAAAAGTGAGGCAACAAACACAGTTCGGCAAAATGGATGAAGTTCAGCTCCCCATACTGCGGTTTCGAAACAGACAGTCTGCTCACGACTACCGTCTTTTAAATCCCAGAGAATACAACGCCAGTCGCGGGATCCAGAGAGGAGATACCGGCCATCGCGGGACCAGCTTTATTTATTGTTAGTCATGAATATCCCATGTAAGTAGCAGAATCAAAAAAGCATACCTTAACGAAGTAACCGGCCGTGTATGTCCGCGAAGCACGCGCGCGATTCCGTATGTATCGAAATCAAACACGACAACAGTTCCGTCCGCGAGTCCGGAGGCTAGGTAGTCTCCCTTCCGATTGAATTTCAAGCAAGTGGACTGTCCATAGCCTTAATATTTTGTCAGTACTTTGAGATGAAACAACTGGAAAGATTCAAGAGGGACGTACTGAGAATATGGGTCAGGTTCTCGGGATATTCCTGGGATAGACTGAATGGATCTGTGAGGAGCAGATTCATTTTGATAATCCTTTTGGTGATCGGATGCCACCACGACGACAAACGGCCGTAAAATTGTAGTTCAAATATTAGCTATTCTGATTATCTCTTGAGATGTATATGGCCGATTGAATGTAAATAGTTATACTTAAGTGTAAACAAAAGATATTCTACGCGACAAGTTATAACAACAATTTGGCGCGATTTATCGATCAGTCAGTAAAGTTTTACCCCTGCATAGCCGCTTAAACTTTTGACGTCACTGAGCTCATCGCATCTCGAATAAAATAAAATCTCGAGATCACAATGCTCAAGTGCAACTGAGAATTGCATACGTTGCGTGCAGATTGCATGGTACAACCCCGGATTTGAAGGAGGACATAATGGCGTCGAGACTGCCTAAGAATCTACCGAGGCAGCTCACCTGTGTTGCACAGGACGTCTGCAAACAGTACACCCGTCTGAATTCCACGCATCTACTCTCGTTTCCCCGGTACAACGCGCTGAACCGGTCAGTTATCACGCAGCAAAGATGTACAATGGCATCAATCTTTCCCGGAGCAGCGAGCCGCAAGAAAGGTGGCGCGGCAAAGGGTAACAAGAAGGACGAGGAAGATGACAAATTACTTGAAAAAGAGATCGCAGCCGCTTATCCCGATGGCCGCGCGCAGGAGTTTGATCCGGAGACCGCAGATATTCTCAGTGATACCAATGATCCAGATTTTCCTACGGAAGAGGAGATTGCGGAGGCTGATATTCCGAAAAACTTGGACGTTTTCTTTTTGCGGTATTCGTGCCGGCATTGTGATACTCGGTCTGGTCATTTTATCGCCCAGCAGGCGTATCATGAGGGTACAGTGATTGCGTTTTGTTCAGGGTGCAATAGCGGACATGTGTTTACGGATCATCTTAACGTAATATACTACTTACTGTTTTTTTTTTTGCTCTGCGAAGAGCTAACTGATAATTTAGGTATTCCCCGAAGGCGTGGAAGATTGCCAACTGGAAGACGTGATGCTGTTATCCAGCGAATCAATAGCGAAAGGAAACCGCGCGTTTAGCAGAAACGGGGTTGTCGAAATTCGGCCACCGGGTCCGATGGGCATTGAAGAATTTGAAGAATTTATAAAGGAGCAAGAATTGGATGCTTTTACAGACGAAGAGTCGGGGATTGAGGAATATTTAGGACAACTTGATCCAGAAGACAGAAAGATTGCGATGGAGAAAATAGAGGAGTTGAGACAGAATATGGCGCGAGCTGAACAGGGTGAGGATGGTGATTTGGATCCGGCGTATTACGATGACGAGTATGATGATGACGACGAGGACGATGAAGAGGACGACGATGAGGAGTATGATGATGATGAGGACGATGAGTATGATGATGACGATGAAGACGGTGAAGACGACGAGGATGATGATGAGGAGATGGAGGAGTTTATGCGATTTTTAAAGGACGCGGGTATCTCAGAAGAAGAATTTGCGATGCTTAACAAGGACGAGGACGTCTTGGACGATGATTCGTTGATGGGAAAAACGACTGAAGAACTCCGTGAGCTTCTCCGAGAAGAAGAAGATCGGTTTGCCGAAGTCTACGAAGCCATCAGCAAAAGACCACACAGTGATGACGCGATTGATGTATCAAACAATGGAACCTCAGAATCCACGAAAGATCAGAGCATTAAGGAAGATGAAGACTTGGATTTCATATCAGAGCAGTATTTCAAGCAAGACGGATCGTCTGACCCACCATTCGGATCGAACGCACCAAGTGGACCGTTTGAGTCGCCTTTCGAGCTTGATGAGCAAATCGACGAATATGGAGATCTGTCTACGAAGTCACCTGGGGAATTAAATGACATCCTCAAGACTGAACTGAGGAAGTTCAAGCAGAACAAAGGAGAATAGTCTGCTGTTTTGCAGGGTTTCGAGTGGGCCAATGTACAAAGATTAATAACATGAGATACTACATGATCGAAGAGCATTTTCCATACGCGTCTTTATGAAATACTGATTCGATGTAGAAACTCACTCTATACAATCTGAGGTGATTCTGAGTCCATTAAAATCCCAAACCCAGAGACTGATGAATCTCAGCTGCCAGGCCGTCCATGTCAGCAACAGATATCACGTCGATCTCGTGGTCAACTGAAGTGCTCATAAATGTTTTCCTGCTGTGAGTGGCTTGCGTAATTGATCGGTGTTGGCCCATGACTGTATTTATCCCATAAATCGGAATCAAAGAAGAAGCAGGACAAATAACTTCCACGAAGGCCGACGTCTGTCCCGGCTTACGAGCTTGTGGATTCGTTGGATCGGGGGCCAATGGAGGAAGTAAATCCTTGAGTGCTGCCACAGCAGCACGAATAGAATTCAGCTCTGCGAAGACATTATTTCTCATACAAAAGTTGGCTGTTATTGATAGATGCTTCAGCTGATGTAGCTTTGTTTCTTGCAAGGCAGCATACGATGGAATGAACCTTGGTTCCATAGTAAAGCTATTCTCAAACGTGATCCTTTCCAAACTATTCCAAAACTTTCGCGGAATATCGGGCTGAATAGGATCATCGTAACAAGCGCCAATAATAACCTCTTTTAGCGTATCTGTGCGACGCAAAATCTCCATGACAAGATCCACCGATCCTTCAGCAACAAACTGACACTCTAGCTTTTTGATATTCGGTACTGCCTCAGCAATCATAATGGTACCCGCATATCCCAATTCAGTCGAAAGTAAACGAAGACTCTGCAAATGAGTCAGCCGCAAATTTCTGTGTCTGCGATGAGCTTTGTCGCTTGTTTGTGCCACGCTTCTAAGATCCACGTTCGAGAGAAAAAGGTGGGTAATCTGACTAAAATGACCCAAGAAAGGTACTAGTGACACCGGTAATTCTTTCGACCTGCTATCCAACGCAATGGACTTTACTTTGTCGTGTACCTGAGAACCAAGATCTGGCAACGTAAACGTCCTTCCGCGACTTCCTACTTCTCTGTCCATCCTCAAACACAGTGACTCAAAATTTGAGCACCCCTGGATCATATGACCAATTGCTGTACCCAGCTTTGCAGTACTGGGTTGAGGCATATCCGTAACTGTTAGGTAGGTCATCTTTACAAACTGAGCAATGTCGGGAGAACAGCGCAAAATATTGATGAATTCGAACAGGCCAGAAGCAGAGCAGAATAAGATTTCAAACAACACCTTGCGGATCTATATATCAAGCAACTGAGTAAACGGTCCGCTAGCTATAGGTAAAGAAGACATAAGATCTTACCATATTCAAGAAAAGCCGGCATGACAATGCAATACACTTCGTACTGTGCCATTCGTAAGACAAATCCGCAGGGTCATGATTGTTTAGCGGCACCACAAAGCTAAAAATTTTGGCCCAAATCTCAGTAGGAAGTTTTGTAACTTGTGAACAGCGTTCATCATCTGGGGGAAAGTATCGCATTGAGTAGGCATACCTCCTCTGCTGGAGATTGACATTCAATTTTCCCTTTCTCTTCGCCTCAAGAACTCTTAGAAAGTAAGAATCACTACTCTCGCTTAGTTCATCCGCGAACCCATTATTCCGAGATTCAAAATAAGAGAACACAGTCCCATTTGAAGCTCCCGCAACGAACGCACTGCCTTTACTTATGGCATGGCCTTCATAAATAAAAGACGGATCGATTTTCGCGTTCAGCTCTGTAAATAAGCGACGCTCGTATGACCTCCACCTTCTCCATTTCCGGAGATGGACAAAATGGGATTTCCTAGGTCGCTGTACGCTTCTGGTAGATGTCTCCCAGGGGCAGGTGGCATCAGAATCCCATGGCAAGTCGTCGTAGTCGACTGAATCCATTGAATGGCATTTGTATGAATTGGATCCAAAGCAGTCAACCTAGGTCGTATAATCAATCAAACTAGCCTCTAGTTTTGATATAACGTCAATTACTTGCGGTTTAAATTTGATAATAAACCTATCGCGCCGGGGAACAAGCCCCAGATTAAGTATGACGTAACCGCTTAAAGCGCCCCACGCGTTAATTGGGAGTTGAAGTGGCGACGCATCTCGATAGATCTTCCCATTCCGAGGCACCATTTTCTGCCTGAGGTCACAATATTTAGGTGATCATAATATACAAAGAACACCGTGCAGCTTGATTTGTTTTAGGTCTCATTGAATCAGAACAGTGGTATTGCAGTCTGAGAGTGACGATACCGACGAATCCGAAGATGCCAGGTAAGTCTATATCTATGCCAGCTAGCTGCATATATACCACCTGTGTTATAGAGCTCGACGTAATAGCGCTAGCTATTTTTGTTAAGTCCTGTACTTAGCTGTTATTATCTACTGGCCTGAGAGATTCAAGAACAAAGCTGACCGTTAACTATTGCAGCCCCTCTTGTTTTAGGTATTGGACTGGGCGTGTCAGCAGGGATTGTTCTGGGCCTTATGATCTACAATGACCGTCATAATATTGGTGAACGCATAGAGCGCGCAGTTGAAGATCTCAAGTATACTTTAGAAGCAGCAGCTGAAGCTCACAATCGTCGGCGCATGCACCGCATGCTTGCAGCCTCGCTGGACGATCAGGAACTGGCTGATCTCTACGACAATGCGCTGGACGACGAAAAGATTGAAAACCCGGAGCGCGAAATTGATCGCTTAGTGTCGTCTGTTGCTGCTAATGCCGTTCTGGACACGCACAATACTGCAGAAATGAGTGCTGTTTCTGCGAGAGAGGCTCTATCCGAGGGCTTAAGAAGACGGCATGCGGCTGCGATAGCCGATGCTGCCGCGGAGCAGTCTATGCTTGATGACGCTGGCAGTTCGTCAGGTATATACACCGTTGAGCATCTCAAGAGTACGACCGCTAACATGACTCAACAGGAGACTCCGTCGAAACAGAATCCACTACTACGTACGATGGGCTCTCGAGCGAAGTCGGTACCGAAAATCATTGGGCTGAGAGCGTCTCTGGTGGATCTGAGGAGTTTGAATTTGTCAGCGAGGCAAGCGATGGAGCATCTACACCTAGTAGAGGCTATCTGACTGACGAAGGTAGCGATAGTGATGGCGATTATGAGAGAGTTGGTGGCTCTCGACGCACGCTGACTCCAATGGCGCATTGACCCTCCTAGTTCTGGACTTGGTTATCAGGGTTTGATTTCAGGCGCCAGGATGGTTGATTTTATGCGTGATACGTGAAATGGTAGGCGAACTGGGTATTCATGGGGAGCTCGGTCACGGAGTTTGATGGTTTCCCGGTTTGTAACGGACTGGTCTGCGTTTGGTTTCGGCGATTTTGCGATTTTTTAGAAAGTGTTACGTTAATTTGAAATGATTACTTTAGCGCCTTACCAGCTATCCTCTTCTTTTTAATCTGGCTTTTGCCGACATTCGCCGACGTAAATTCGTAACTTTGCCCCGTCACCCGTCAGATGGACGAGTCAACTGTGAGATCTGCCTCGATTGCTTAACAGGTACCCTCGTGTCTAGAAATTCGGTTCAGCAAGCTGCCACCCATTCCACGCAAGACTAACGCATTCGGCATTCCTGAACAGTGAACTTCAGGACTCTTCAGTCTCGTCCTTTGCCAAACATCAAACAAGCCATTCTCAACGTCTGCAAATACAGACGGAATTTATAAATTGACAAAAAAAAAATTAAAATTGTAGAAAACTACTCTAGCTTAAGATGCCGCCGTCTCTGGAAATAACTGACTCACTACTGATGGCAAGAACTAAGACTAGAAATCTGGGATTAGAATTCAGAATATTCAGATGCAGAACGGTGAGGCAAGTTGTATGAACTTGGACTCTCGAAGCTGGTTGAGAGTAGCGAGATGATTTAAATACGCGTATTATAATTTCGAGACGTGCTTAATTCTGGGGACTGGGTTAATAAATAATCGAGTCTAATAATCCCGTCAAGAACCACCCTTCAATTATCCGCAGGCGTATAAAGTCGATTGACGAATACAATATCCGATCTAGCGACTATGAGTTCCTCTCTTTTGTTATTACGGCAGCGGCTACCGAGGAGACTGCATAACAGTCTACTTCCTACGACATGTCTCTTCTCCTCAGCCGCTGCATCCCGAAACAATATCTCAGCACCTTCATCCACATCCACTCCCGTCCCACCGGCAACGAGCGCGTCCGAAGCTCCAAAACCAAAGCGCAAACCACGCATTATATTTGTGCAAGAAGAAGATCGGCGTCCAGAATGGCAAAAGAATCTCTCGCGACGGCTTGACACGATCAAGAGAGCGTATTACAAGCTTGCACGACGAAACCCATTTCTGTTCTACGGGCTGCCATTCATGTCTGCAATTGTGATTGGATCGTACTATTTGCAAGAGTTTACGGAAATCAGATACAAGACTCACGACCAGCGGTTTACGACGGTTAGTAATGAGTTATAGCCTCCAGTTACTAGTAAGAACGCTCACATGACTTCCCTAGGCCAGTGAAGGCGATATGAAACCTCAAACGCGCTCAGGTGCTTCTCGCCGTAATGAAAGTCGAGAGGCGTATTATGTCAGTAGCAACACATGGCCTTTGTGGTCTATGTAATCTTGCTGACTTTTCCTAGGAGCGTCAAATGAAGCTGTTACAATCTGAGGCTACAGAGGACTATGAAATCAAGCGAATCGAACGGCGCGAGGGCGAACCAGAAGCGAAATGGTAAAATCAAGGGAGAGCATAGTTGCCTCTTTAGGTAATTGTAAAGTATCTGGATGGAACGGATATATTGTACATAATGAAGAACAAATAACGTTCATGCAAATGGTTCATGACCATTCTTTTATCGCTTTTTATACAAACACGGCTTGAGCAACGGCACTTTGTTCTCATCTTCGTCGGACTCGTCGTCGATAAATTTGAGCTTCTTCTGTCTTGGAGCTCCGCCTTCAGCCACAGCCCGGGCTTCACTTCGTTCTGACAATGGCTTATAGAAGTCAAATCTAATAAACATCAAATTGGATGTGTCAGACTCCGAATGCACAAAGCCGTGACGCTTGATTGCATTCACAAAATCTTCCCCCTCTGCATCAGAGAATCTAGACTTGATTTCTGATATCCACAACTGGCCCCTACAACGATCAATTAGTTTGGCCCAATTGCGCAAGGAAATGTTACGAAAACGTACCTCGGTTTTAATATCCGGTTTGCTTCTTTGATGAAATCCAAAAAATTCGTTCCCATTAATGCTATAGCCCACCGTTAGTAACACACCCAGTACTGGATTCGAGAATCTTTTCGGAAAAACTCACATAAGCAAAACACAACAACATGTACGCTGTTATCCGGAAGCGGTACATGCTTAACATCGGCCACTGTAACGCGCTCATTCGTCTTTGCCAAATCAAAGCTGTGCACGACAATCTTTGAGTTCTGATTACGGCCGAACTGCCTCGGTGCATTCTTCTTCGCATATTGAGTAGAAACTTGGTGAGAAAGCTCGGCATCACCACATCCCATGTCAGCAATATACGTTGTACCGTCGCGATCTCGAGGCAAGCCACTAGGCGGTGGTGCACGGCTGGAAGCCATTTCTTTCACGCGCGCAATAAAAATATCCACTGGGTTCTCGGGCCAAGACTGAATCTGCTGGCGAAATCCCTCATGGTACTCTTGGTAGAGCTCCGGCTGCTTCTTAAGCAACAGGGTAGCCTCTTCTGATGATGCAGTGTACAGCTTCTCATTGATCCAGCGAAATCGGGAACCCGCAAGCTTATCTTTCATTTTCTGCTGCAGAGGAGTGAGCTTCACTGGAGCGGCCGCAGGTTTCTTGATTGTTGATGAAGGTGAGGCCACGGCGGCGGCAACTACCTGCTTGGCTTCTGAGCGACCCTTCTTGCTTTCCCTCGCTTTGATCTTGTCCGGCTTTTCAACATCTCCCGGGCTAGATTTGACAACCTTCTTCGATACGTTGTCAGGCAATTCTGTATCTTCGCTCTTCTTTTCTACCTTCTCGATGTCTGGCTTCTTCTCCTCCCGTTTCCGCTTTAACTGATTGCTCTCTATCTTTGACTTATTGCTTTCTTCAAATTGAGTTTCAAACAACTTCTGCAGTTCGTCACTAGAGACCTTATTGCCACCTACTCTTGTCGAAGTCTCATCCATGACGTGAGTCTCAATCTTCTTCAACTTTTTCTTGTGCTTCTTATGAACGCCCTTCTGATCAGCCTTCTCGGCAGCAGCAGCAACAGTTGCTGAACTAGCCCCGCCAGCTCCAGTGGCCTCAACAGGCACTGTCACTGACCAACCGTCAATATCAAACAATGACATGGCTCCGAATCAGAAAACTCTCGAGTCCTGTAGAGCTGGAAAGTGCATATACGGAATCTAAATGATGGGAAACTGTTTCTAAAGTCCCAACCATCTGCAGAAAATTTATTTACTTCGGTCACGTGTCAACGGACTTTACTTCACGTAGGGGTTCGTACCTTGACGCGTCGCGCTCCTTTCAAATTCACGGCGGGTCGGTTGCCTTGCCAACGACCACACCCAATACACAAGCATCACAGCCACCGTCCACGGCAGATGCTGCATTTCATACGTACACACCAGCAATCGGCTGAGCTCTTAAGGACTTTTTGACTTTTTGACGAATTATCTGTCGCTCTCGACTATCCGAGGCAGTTACCTCTCAACGAACGCAGTTGCCCGCCTACTGTTGATGGCGCCGTCAGCCGTTTCTACGCACCACCGTATTTATCTCGTCCTTTCGCAGTCTATCATGGTTACAGAGGAGAGCACGCCGATTGTCTCTGAGTGATGGGAGTGTGAACTTGCTGTTCTTGTCGGCCGTCCTGGCCTGTATCACGGTGCGGAACGAGCGAAGCCCGATGCTGTGGGTTAGTGTCGTCCGTTGATCGCGGTGCAGGATCCAGCGAACGGTCATCTGGAAGTGCCTTCTAGGGCTATTTCACAGTTGTATTTACGGTGCGGATTTGAGAGACACCTGATACTGTGGGCTAGCGTCAGCCGTTGATCGTGATGCAGCTGTTGAGATGGCCCGCTGGCTGCCAGTGAGTGTTATTATGATTGTATGTTTGCGTGGATATTGTCCGGTTTGAAGTGTGCTCTCCTCTGTGTGTTCGATTTTTCATCTATCTTCACACAGCCAACTATGATGCCTTCGGTAGTTTACCTATGCTTTCTATTTATCGAGCTCAAGCTAACTATGTTACAGCGCTGCTATTACTACTCTTTTCCTCATTCAAAGTCCATCGTACGCTCGAACTTCGCTTTTACTCGCCGAGAAGCGTACAACACTCGAGCCATTTGCAGAACCCCAGATAATCTAACGACCGTGATATGTCCGCATTTATTTTGCTCGTCAGCCGCTGCTATTACGTCCGACTGTACGCCACCAGCCAGTATCTGTTTTCGCTTCGTCTTCCCGCTCAACTTCATGGCTTCGAGAATCATTATACACTTCGAGCACCAGTTCACATCTGCGGTATTCTCACGTCTTATTGGGTCATTCCTATGCTACTAGTTTTGGACGTACAACAATGGTTTTGATGGCCCCGCTCTCGAACGCCGATGAAGTTGGCGAAGGGGATCTGTCGAGTGAGATGTTGGATTACGAAGAGGAGAGGTGTATGATGCGACCAGGGAGATTTAAGGCGACAAGGATGATTGGAAATATAATGGTTGTTGTACGTCGACGATCCCAAAGAGACTAGGGGGTTTCTCAGTAGGTGTTCTATGAAAACTCGGATGAAAACTCGGGTTTTCATAGAACACCTACTGAAATAGTTCTTATAGAGCAGTCGCAGACAGAACGTTTAGTCCCTAGCCTTCCGAGTCGACATTCCAGGGGCGGGTTGAGTAACTCTAACGCGTATGTGGCGCTCAACATATGGCACGGACGATAACTCACTTAAATCGACACAAAATCAATTAAACAAAACTGTAACAGACGGCAACAAGGCTCGCCGCCTAGAAGAATGCTTACCAAGTAGAAACAATATGTTTTACATCCAGCGTCGCAGAATGCCGGCGACCCAGACAGATGTTTTCTCGACGCGTCACTTACGCGTTGTACCGCAAAAGCGCGTTATATCGCTAAACACAGCGCGCATAACGCTATTCCCGATTTGGTGCGGCGGCGCATATTGTCGTTGTTTTGTTGCCACGGCAACAAAATATTTTAAGCGCCATCCACAGTTGCGGACTGCTATTCTCAAGCGGTTTAAGTCCAGATTTGTTTATTTTGCTTAATTAGCTACGCATTCTGTGCAAATAACCAAAAGATCTCGCTCAAGAGCTTTGAATGTAGTCGCGTTAATGGCTTTGTTTACATTAGGTACGGTCACGATGGCAAGCGGTCCGAACCTAAATGAGCCGCGCGCCCGTCCGCCGTTTAAGTCGCGTCGCGTCGCGCGCT
>JAJLTV010000139.1:0-28359 GCA_030568405.1 Myxozyma monticola | reverse complement strand
GACTCAGACTGCAGTACTGAACATCTTTATCTGTTTTTCGTGGGGGTTTTTAGACCTTTGCGTCTTTCCCCTCTAGGCCGCGAGTGTATATTTGGTATTTTTTGTAATATTGTAATATATATTTGCGTGTTCAAAAAAAACAAAAAAAACAATTAGGACGTCGATATATATACCGGGACAACGTGCCTGGACAATAATCTATGGGATTTGATTTGTTGGTAATAAAATAGCGATCATGAATTGTTAAATCTACCGCCTAAACCTATACGTCCCATCATCATCTACCACCGTCGCCGGAGCAGCATACGACATCGGCCGCGACCGGCTCACCTGATGTCTGGCCACCGGCGTCCGGTCCGGATCATCCTGCATCGCCCGTTTCATCTCCGATCTACTCATTTCCGGCGTCGAAGGCTCGTTCCTCGCAGTCCACTCATAAGACGGACCACCTTCCTCAGACATATCCTCCTCTGAATAAGCACTATGATCCAACGACTCCTCATACCGGCTCTCAGGCGAAAAGCTCTGCCCGCCATCCGAATGATAAGACGACGACTCCCGTCGCCGCAGCTCTTCCTCGTCCCACGTCTCACACTGCCGCACCCATTCCTCTTCCTCATGCACCCGCATATCCTGCTCCTGCAATATCCGTTCCGCAGTCGCGCGCTTCAAGAAATTCGTCCACGCGGTCGTCAACACGAGACCGCTGTTCGGCTTGAAATCGAATTTCGGACCGCTCGGATACGCTCGTCCGCTAGATGGTGTTGATGCCGTCATATCGGCCTCCTGGTATCGCGCCGTAGACGGCTGCATCTTTCGTTGCAACATGGACGATAAATCTGAATCTCGCAACGGTAGTCGACGCGCTGGCTCCTCTTCTCGCTGGTCCTCGGAATACCGCCGCTGTTCGAAACTTGATGATCCAGTATCCCGACTATCCCGCCACGGCCACGCGTCACGCTCGCGTCGAGGTCCTTGGTCTCGTAAATCCGACTCATCTCGCAGCGGGCGTACTTGAATATTCGTCTGCGGAATGTGTAAACTGCTCGTTCGACTCCCACGCTCATCCATCTCCATCTCGGGCTCCGGCGCAAACGAAATCCGCCGTCGCGCGTCTCGTTCCAGCGCGAGCCGTAAATCATGTGAATCCAAATCATCAGCCATATCATCCACCTGAAGCGATATCCCGATCCCTTTCGTCGTCGCTCCAGCGAACGAGCTAACCCCAGCAAGAGAATCGTCCCGCGGCAGATACTGAAACCGTAACTTCGGATGCGCTTGCACCACATCCACACTCCTAACCTTCAACGCACGCAAAGCATGAGTCGAGCTCGTAGTCCTTTCCTGACCAACTCCACTCTGCAAAGTCTCAAGATGAATACTACCCCTCCTCGCTCTCCGTTCATGCTCGACCTCGAAATTCCGAACAGCAGCTAACCGCGCATCTTCTTCTTCAGCTGCGGCACCTGATGATCCTCTGCGTGCTTGTTTCCGTTTTCCGGAAGTTCGCGTCCGTTGACCTGTGAGCTGTATATGTGATTTAGACGCGTGTGCGCTGATGTGTCCGTCGCCTGTGTATTGAGTGCTCGGGATGGTCGCACCGGATGACTCGGCGGAGTGCTTCGTCCACCGGAAGAGCCGTGGTGTCATCTCGATAGTCTTCTTCCACTTCAAGTTCGACCGACACAAAGAGAATAGAGACCTAGATATTCTGGAAACGACGAGTTAGTTCACGGATAGTCCTGTGTTAGCCACATAGGGGCTCAATGTAAACGTACGTTCTCTTAATTTCAGCGTTAACGCGTACGCGATTCTCCCAGTCCTTGACAGGTCGTGTGAAGTCCTTCGCGCCCTCTCAAGAACACAACAACACACACAAGAGCAAACAGATAATCCCAACCAACTAAACGCAACTATTCCAAAGAGAACTGCAGTCTACAATTCAAAAAGATCAGCTGCAGCATGGACGGCAACGCGTGGCTGGGCTGTTCGACACTATAAACAAAGTCCCAGCCACTTACCTGATCTGGACTAGCGCAAACAGTGGTGCCTGAACGCTAACTTAATTTGGGATTATTAGGCCCCCTTTAACTTGGACTCTTGTTCTCGTCGCTGTGGCTTCTTGTTTCCTATTTAGTTGCAGTTAAAAAATGTTCTGCACATCTACCTAAATCAAGCATACTCGAGATACTGAATGGCTCTATAAGATAGACTTGAAGCAGACTCTGTGGTGTTTGGTCCTGAACCCGACCTCGAAGAGGGAAAGCTTAAGTGCCCCTGAAACTTGCAGCTAAACAACCGCCCATGAACGAGTATATGATTACGAGCTCTTGCAATTAGAAATGCATTACTCAAAGCCATCAAAAACAATTCAAGCCACATCCGATACCGAGACTCTGAGTAGTAGTACAGCTAGTACTGATACACATTCCATGATCCTCCATCAAACATCACTAACGACGAAATCAAATTCAAGTCGTCCGTCGCTTCTTCCGCGCAACGACAAATACCCTCCGAATAACGCCCTGAGCAAGCATAGCAGCAGTCCACGCATGCCACACGCTATACTCCCTCGTCGTCGACGCAGCGCTCATCTGCATCGCAATCTGCGCTTCCTCGTAACTGATATCAAGTACCATCTGGATATCGAATCCGTGCAATTTGAGAGTCTTGCCTGCTGCTGCGTAGGAACCCCATACGAGACTGATTGCTGTTGGATCAATATACTCGTTTGTGAAGTGCGTGTACCATCCAGCTTGAGGACAAAACTGGCCCATAACTGCTAATTCCAGAAAGACGACACCACCGTGACCGACGCATTTCAAAGCCCGAGTGACGTGGTCCGCTGTTATCGTGTAGTCCCCGCTGATTATCAATTTTTTGTACCGTTTCGCGGTGCCGGGAGTAAGACGGTGCGACGCGGACGAGATATGGACGGCGTCGATGTCAAAGTATCTGGACAGAAACTTCTTGAGAACAGGTGGACCGATCAACGCAACATTCGTCTCGCCGTCGTCGTTGTTCATGTAGTTCGCGAGAAGCAAGTGCTTCAGTAATTCAGCCTGCGCAAGACCTGCCGAGTCCCTATACTCAAACGCGTTAACTCAATACTCACGAACCCCCGCATCCCCACCGATATAACAAAACTGGGAAAATTTAGCTGACCGAAAATTATTTTCCCGCCGTTCGGACAGGCCACCACGTCTCCTCCACGGCCAAAACAGGTAAATCAAAACCCACGCCGTCCATCGATGATCCACCATCTTCAGCACGGCCCAGAGCGATTCACACGTCGGATCACGAAGACATACTCGTCCGGCCAACAAGTCTGATATGAGCGTGTATATCGGGATCGGAACACCCTGAGTAATAAATCGCGGGTAAGCGTCCGAAGGCCATCGTGAGCAGGGAGGCGCAAGGTAGTCAAGTATTGTTTCGAGCGGTTTGGATTCAAATCTGTGCATTCGGTAGCGGAAGATCAGCTCTGACGCGAGCGCGAGCGCGATTGTGATGAACCCCAGAAGTGATAATAAAAGAAAAAATAAGAGATAATCGGGTTTGGTCGTTGAGTCGTGCCGGTATTCGCTGATGGTCCAGAGCGTGGATGCCAGCCAGTCAGATTGCTCTGGTGCGATGCTGTCCAGGTCTTGCTGTTGCGCGGCGGATACATTGCTGAGCGAGTCGAGCATCGCAAATAGCTACCTGTAGCAGGTGGATATGCTTGCAAGAAATTGCACAAAAGAAAAGTGCGGATCGAGTGTGTATATTCAATTCTGACTGAAGCTGAATTGTTAATGAGCAAGAAGTTTGTGCGACGCGTCGTTTGTTTACATTCTATAACCCTAGCCCATGCACATGTATAAACTGCACTTGATCGTGTAACTTCGCCCAACTTGCATCGATATCTAGCTCTCCAGCATATTATATTCTTGCCATTCGAGTTCTACAACATCTGCACGTATGCTGCTCTGAGCGTCAACGGGTGATCGATCATGGACTTTGAGCTGCGGTGCAACAACCACAAATGCCGTGCAACGTTAACGCAGACCGCGATCGTGACGGCGTGCAGGTACAATATTACTCTTCTCTACGTCTCGATCTTGCCGTGCGGGACTGACAATTGAATATATAGCCACGTATTTTGCAGAGAATGCGCGAATACGCTGTTTAGACAGTCTGAACTGCTTGTGTGTCCGGCGTGCGATACGGCGTTGACGGGTCCGGATGTATGGTGTATGAGCTGTTGCGGGAAGTGGGATCTATCTGATTTGAATATAGGATGTTTGCTCTACTACTCTAGATCCCTCCGAGTAAGTCAGTTTTACCATCAGATTGTGATATATATACTGATTTGTGTTTTAGCAGCTACAAAGCGGTATATACCCCATTCTGTTGGTTTTAGTGAGCCTGAAGAATAACACGATACAGACAGTGCTAGCAGGCTTGAGTCCCGCGGTTATCAACGACATTTCCGCACGCGCCGTTTCGTTCTGGATGTACCAATGCTCTCACGAAATGTTTCTTTGCCCTTTAGTCTTGCTAGTTCTTCATGCTTACTGTATCGTATATGCTGATTCCGAGTGTAGAGTGTACCAGGAATACTGCGCGCGGGCGCTGCGGGAGAAGAATTTGACGTGAGAATACTGTTGCGAGCTGAATACTGCTTTAGGATTCGGGCTTATACTTTTGAGATAGGTTGAATCAGCAATTAACAGCTACGGTGGACGAAGCGAATAACAAGATTTCGGGCTAGTAACCGCACCAGTTATTCCAAACGACGACTGCTAACGATCTCTCTCTAGCGCTCAGCGACCAGCTCATCGGTACACAAGACCTGCCAAATACAGGATCATGACTGACTTTTTTATAGTGGCGCGAAAGGACAAAGACGTGGTTTCGAAGAAAAACGGAGAATTGGCAGATTCGCTGCGTGAACGCACGTTGCAGTTTAGCAAGCTGCAGGACCTGTACGAACGCTTGAAGCGTAAAGTACTGCTCACCACACATTCACAGGTCCCGCCGACTCCGGAGCGCGGCAGCAAGGCTCATGATGGGCACGGTTATCGTGAGCGGTTTTCTCACACTAGAGGGTTTACTGGTATGACGCTAACGGGACAGAATCAATGTTAGGAGGAACGCCGGCCGCGACGCCGCACCGACGACAGTATTTCGATCGAGAGCCTGTGCAGCTGATGACGCCGTCGCGAAGCGGTAGTTTGAGACAGCCGCTTGCAAGTATTCAGAATATGCTGAATACACCGAATGTGCGACGCCGAAGCGAGTACGATGCGGATCATCTTGCGGGACGAATTCGGTCGAGTTCGGGGAGATCGCCCGGAAAGTTCTAAGTGAATGGGTTTATTATTTCTTGCTTTCAAGTTATTTAGGTTAAAATATTACTTCTTGCTTTTGAAATGATTTAAGATGGGTTTAACATATCATGTGCATACAATGAAGTGACAAAGGCGTGACAATTGTCATGGGAAAAACGAATAAGAATATGTCCTTGCAAGAAGGACGACGCGCATTAAACGTAAACTGAAATACAAAGCCATGCCAACGTATACAAGGTACACCTCATGGACTCAAAACTCCGATTTGCAATCAGACGCAGCGTTTTTGTTTATCTTCGCGACCGAGACAGCCGTCCCGTTGCAGCCGCAGAACAGGACGAAGTCGATATTCCACCTCGCGATATATATATAGGACTGATTAATTAAAAAGATTATCGATTTTCTGACTTTATATCTTCCACCTTTGTTGTTTGTCCGGAACGAGCTTACGCCAGGGAGCCGGCGACGGCGGCGGACAGGGCGGCGGGGTTGGCACCGACGATCTGAAGAAATGTTAGCAGGGTTCTTATTCAGAAGGTGAAGATGAGCTGTTCTCTCGCTGGATCTGAGTCTATTCAATTTGAATAGCCAAGGAATAGACAGATAGCGATAAGCCACCGCGGCGGCGGCTCAATGGCCTGAGAAGCGCAGCCCTAACCGCTTCTTCAGTACAGCAGAGCATAGAAAGGACACGCGACCGCAGCGAGAGAAGCAACAACATAATGCAACGAGAACAACATACCTCCTTGATCTTCTGGCCGTTCTTGAAGAGCATGAAGGTGGGCATGGCGCGGATGCCGACCTCGGCAGCGACCTCGGAGACCTCGTCGACGTCGATCTTGAAGAACTGGATCTCCTGGTCCTTGTACTCCTGAGCGAGCTTCTTGACCTTAGGCGCGACGACCTTGCAAGGACCGCACCAGGTGGCGTAGAAGTCGATGACGGTGACCTTGTCGTCGTTGATGGCGGTCTTGAACTGGTCCATGCTAAGAAAGTGAGCGTTAGTAGACAGCTCTGGACCGCGGAAGACCGCAGAAACGCGCGGCTGGGGGGACACGTACGAGGTCAGGACCTTGAGTTCTTCGGGCTTGTCGGACATTGTTGAGTTTGTGCGGTAGAAGGAGGATGCGAGGGGGGTCTGGAGACGGGGCGATACGCGGTGGAGGGCGACGGAAGAGCGGTGAAGCGCGGGTTTGTAGTAGCGGGCAGCCATCGCCGGGCGAGGTCGGGCGCGGCGCCCGGGCTTAAGTAGCACCGGCCAGGGTTTGCAGGGTTTGCGCGCTTGCGGCGCAAGTGCGCAGCCGCGCGCGCACAGAGCCGAGACCCGATTTGTCATTTGTCATTCGTTCACTTAGAGGGAGTGGCGGCGATGACGTCGCTTTGTTTACGCTTCGGCGGTCCTCGATTACTGAGCATCGGCAGCTCGTTGTTAATCATGGTAAATGTGTGAATAATGTGATTATGTACAACTACGAACCAGCAGCAGACTCGCATCATTAGCAAGCAGCCAAGCAAAAGAAAACTCCAGCAACAGCAGTAACGCAAAGCAAACTAACCAAAAGCAAGCAACCGTCCATGCAGCGAACAAACAATGAACAAGAGCAATGAACAACAAATCGCAAACACAACCAGCAACTTCAAACTTCAAACTCAAGCTGCAAGCCGTAACAACAACAAGCCAATGCTAAATGTAAACCACCTTCGCCGCCGACATCGGTCGCACGACCGGCGCAAGCCCGTCGACAGCCATCTCGCCAGCCGCGACCGGAACCTCGTTCTTCCGCCGCGCCTTCGCCTCGCGTTTCTGGCGCTCCTTGCGCTCTCGCGCGGTTTCCTTGCGTTTCGTCTTCGTGTGTGCGTTCGTATTTGCGTTCGTGTGCCGTGTGATTGTCTTTGGCGGCGGCGTCGCGCGACTGCTGGCCCGACTCGACTGCGCCGATATCGCCTGCTTGCGCGTCGCGTACCGCGAGCTTCGCGCCGACGACGACGTCGTGGTCGTCGTACTTGACGAGCCAGGACTCGGCGCGTAGTCGGACGCCGAGTCGCCCGAGTCCGCCGGCGTCTGGAGCCCGGTGCTGCTGGGGTCCGGGTCCTTGAGCAGCCAGTCTTCTGTCGCTGGCGTGGCTTCTTTGTCTGTAGATTCTGTAGATTCAGCCGGCGTGTCTGTGGATGACGACGGCGGAAGAGTCGTTTCGTTGTCGCCTAGCTGTTGCTCAAATAGATACTCGACTGCCTGCTCGACGTTACCCTTGAACCGCTCGATCGTCTCGCGCACTTTGTCGGTGCTCTCGGGCCCAACGAGGTCCGGCAGTGACGACAGCACAACCTTCTCCATCCATGGTTGACAGTACACATGTGACTCGAGAATCTTGGATGTATCTTCGCCGGAGATGGTCTGTTAAAAAACACGGGTTAGTCCCTATCTCAGATATATGACAAAGTAGCACGATACACACCTGCTCGCGCACCTGCGGCAGTCCCGCATGTGGTCCGTCGACGTTCCGCACCGACGAATAATGCTCCCATTGGTGATACGCAATATGCAGCAGCACAACTCCTTCACTTCCCTGAACCTCGTCACCAGACACGACGTACGCAAAGTCCGCCAAATGGATCTTAATCGCCACGCCAAACCGCTTCGCAAACGCAACGATCTCGAGATTATCACCGTACACTCCCGGCTTGCTCATCGTGTCCAAATACGTCTCCCACATCCTATCCGACACCGGTCCCGTAACCGCAGGCGCCAGCGCCGCCGACGCGGCCGCCGCCGCCCGCCGCTGGCTCTTCCGCCCGCTCGCGTGCGCTCCAATCGCAGCGGGCAGAAACCCGACAAACTGAGCCTTGTGTTGCCGCAGAAACTCGACCACGTCCCGTCGGACACCCAGATGTCGACCGGGGTCGCCGTAAAGCTGGTCCGCGAGCGCGCGGAACAGACAGTTGCCGTCGCCCGTAATCTGCGAGGCGTACAGACCCTGAGCCCGCAGGAGAGGGAACTCGGCGTCCTCCATCGGCAGACTGGCGCAGATGCGAAATAGAAAGAAATACACTAGCAGAAAACGATACAGTGAAAAATACAAGAATTAATAGAGCAACTTCCGGGATATAAGAAGCTCGCGGCGGGAAGTCGCTGTCGAGGCAAAATGTGCTGAAGGGGTGCTTCTTCTTGCTCAGAGTTGTGCGGGCCGCAGGGCGAGAGTCAGAATTCAGGGGCCGCGACGCGTCGGCTACGCGCCACCGCTTCTCTCCTTAGTTCATCCCTGGCGTGCACCACCACCAGTTCCAGTCTAGTTTAATTCTTACAATACACGAGCGTATTGATTTGGCCGGCGATAGGCACTAGCAAAGTACAGGCTAACTATTATGAGTATCAAGTGGCAACTAGCCCACATAACAACCATACCGCACAAACTCGCCATCCTCCCTCAACCTTTCCATATCCTCCTCCACCAAACACACTGCAACCACAATCTCCCCGTTCGTCGTCTTTGGCATAAAATACATCAGTCCCGCATACGGCGCAAACCGCGGCCGTCGCACAGCCTCAGGCTTCCCCAGTCCCAGCCCGAATTCAAACTCACAACACTGCGTCTCCTTCGCCCACGAACTCAGCATGATATCTGTCGACATGTCGATCGATGCGCCGACGGAGATCGTCGATTTATCGGCAACACGGGCGAGCATTGTCGCGTACGCAAGCGACTTTTCCGCGATTCGTGAAGTAGGACTTAGTTCCTCCCGCAGCCGCGACGCGACAACACCAAGCGGTAACGACGCCAACTCGGCTGCTGGAAATGTCTGATACGTCATGTTCTGCGCTATCCCGGGATACTTTGCCGCAAGCCCTAGCATACTCCGTGTATCAATAGCGCGTCCGAGCGTCGTGCTGGTGCCGGGCGGTAATCTTGGTATCCGAGCTCGTGTGACCACTTGCCAGATAAACGCGCTCAAGGCGTCGTCTGTCGAAATAAAATCACAGGAATCGGTCATACTCTCTGTCGCGAGTTGCTTGAGCGCAGCAAGACTTTCCAGTGAAAAGACAATGTTTGCCCAGACTGAAACGGGTGGCGCGGATGGTTTCTCGGCAGATGCTGGCGTGGAGGAGACTACCGGAGTTGGCGGTCGGATCTGATGCGGAATATCAGCTCGAGCATCGTACTTCTCGTCGAGCACCGGAATTGCATCACCCCGATCCATATTCCCCATCCGAACCTCTTCCCCAGAAAACTCCACCCGTCCACAAGCTTTCGACAGTAACCGCATAATATCTGCCTGACTAGTCATATCCATGACATTATGCTGCGCAACAATAGTAAGCAACAGCCCGCCATCGATGAAATTAGCTTGTACAGCAAACACGGGCGTGCCGCGCCACGACGGCTCATCCGGTCCCGGAATTGTTCTGCGAGGCGCGATGATCGATTCGTCGAGCATGTATATCGGGAATCTCGCGCTTCTTAGATCGTCCATTGATGGGACTGACGAGTCGTTTCTGAGGTCGTTGATAATCAGCCGCGGCGCCTGTTCCCATTCTCTGATCTTGAAAACACCAGATACGCCGTCACTAGCGCCTTCATTCACGACCTGCCCAGCAATCCACGGGAAACTCTCCGATAACGAATCCAGTCCACGCGCCAAAGTATCGATGATTGACGGATACAGAGAATTGCCGGGAACTGAATAGCAAAATACAATCTGAGTAAACAGATTCAGACCCGGTTGCTGACCAAACACGTCTAGCCTCCACTCTCGCAGTTTCTCGGTCGTTTGTGACATGTTGCAATATCAAGCAGTACCATTGGCGCACCTGGTACTGTATAACTGCTACTTGTCCACGCGCGCGACCGCGACCATCTTAAGTGGATAAACCGAGATTTGAACTCCAACGGCTGCAGATTCAGGTACGATCAGTCAACGTGAGTCATAGCTGGTAAATCCGGGCTCGGCTTCCAAGTCTTCCAGTTAAGAGTCGAATGACTTATTCATACCGATACCGATTACTCTGGTCTCTGAGCTCAAGTAGTCTGCTGTAGTGAGTAGTCATAGGTCGAGGGACTGAAGTTACGTAGATCGAGGATAATTCGATCAAAACTGAGGCGCAGGTCGAAAGCAACCGAGAACTGTATGCGCCGACCTTAATAGACACCACCACACCTCACAACACCCCTCAAGCAAGCAATAGTCTAGCTTTCAGTCCTAATTCTAAACTGCATCTCAACATCTGATTATTCAAGATATTGTGCTGTGTTTTAGCAAAATGCGAGCGGTCACGTGACAGGTTTTGGCTGGGATTGCGCGCTGCTCTCAGCTAATCGTCATTAGAAGCTCCGGATGGCCAAGCTGGTAAGGCGTCAGACTGTAATGGCATCTTGTGATCTGAAAATCGCGTGTTCGAGTCACGCTCCGGAGAATATTTTTTTGCATCATTGATGATGTTCTTTTTTGCCAGAAGTTTGTTTGTTCTATCTTTATTTTATTTTAAGCTAAACATTTGCCTGTAGTACTTTGGATTTGAAAATGGAGGTGAACAAGCGTCAGGGTTTGTAAGGGTTTATAGGGAACATGTGCTTGTTTATAGGGCCGCAAAGCATGCGGCTCGGAGCGTCACATAAAATTCAGCTAAATTAAACCAATTTCACAGCAAAAACAAACTAGAAAACAGCATCACGGGGCATGATGAGCGGATCAGGACCAGCAGGAACAAGAGTCTGCTTGACATGTGAATACCCAGCCCTGACTTGATCGAGATAGGTCGTATCCTTGAACACGGTCGGGAAGTCGTAATACAGATGAAGCAGCCACTTGTGTAAATGCGGATAACCGTATCTGATCATGCGAATATTGCATTTGAACACAGTGTAGTACGCAGCGTCAAACCGCACAATAGTCGGATAAAGTCGAATATCAGCTTCAGTCAGCTGGGAGCCTGTCAGAAACTCGCGTCCGTCAGACAATATCTTCTCAAGTCGGTCGAGCGACTCGAAAAGCGGATATACATTCTCGTCATACGCCTCCTGGGTGGTAGCGAATCCAGTTTTGTATACGCCGTTGTTGACTGTGTTGTACACCCAATCGTTAATCTCATCAATCTCAGCCCGCTTGGCTTCAGGGTAGATGTCGATCGCGGCTTTGTCGGCTGGCAGATAGTCGTTGAATGCGGTGTTGAAGATCCGAATGATCTCGCTTGATTCGTTGTTCACAATCGTTTCATGCTTAAGATCCCAGAGCACTGGAACGGTAAATCGTCTGTCGTAGTCCGGGTTCGCCTTGAAATAGAACTCCCGGAGGAACGTGAAGCCGTAATACGGATCCTTCGCCGGTCTGTCGTCCTGCTCTTTGAAATACCACCCTTTCTCACCCATCGCCCAATGCAGCCGGACAATCTCAACAAACTCCTCAAGTCCCTTCAACTTGTGCGTCAACAGTGTTCTGTGTACCCACGGACACGCGGACACGACGTAGAGCACGTAACGACCCTTCTCGGGCTGGAACAGAGGATGGTTTGGCGCAATCACATCGCGGAAAGTCGAAGCCTGTCGTCTGAACTTGCCGTCTTTCTCGACTAAGTTGTTCAGCTGGTCCGCGTTGACCCCGGGGCCCTTGATCGTAGGATCGTCTGGAAAAGCTGGCATTGTGTATGTAAGTCGTCGTATATGTGGGAGGGCTGCGCACGGTGAATCGATAGGCGGGACATGGGGTCAGTTATAAAGTCATCGGAGGCGCCCGTCAGCGAAGGTTAGTGAGCCGCATGCTGTGCGGATGTGCTGACATATGGCACAAGCGTGCGATGTTTGCTTCGTTAAATCAGGGGCCCCGCGCGATGACGCTGTTGCCGTGTATTACGGATCCTCAGTCAGCCTTAGAAACAGCACCAACTATCACTTCTATTTGGCTTTAAGCCGGTCTTGTGTATTTGGATAATATTCTTTTCTATTCTAGTCTGCCGATTACTTAAGTCATCAGTAAGCACAGAATGTCCGTCGAGCCCATCCGCCGGTTCTTTCTCGCGCAGTCGTTCGCCGTCGTCGGCGCGTCCCCGGACGCGTCAAAGTACGGCAACATCATCTACAAGTGGTATCTCGACCACGACCTGCCCGTCGCCGGAATCAATCCCCGCGAGCCCGAAGTCTACGGAACCCGGGCACTTCCCTCGATTGCCGCCCTCGCAGCAGCACATCCGGAAGACCTGCTAGCAGTCTCCGTCGTCACGCCACCGAGCGCGTCCGCAGCCATCGCGAGAGAGCTGGCTAAGTTGGGTCCTGAGCGAGTTAGTGGAGTGTGGTTCCAGCCAGGGTCGTTTGATCAGGCGGTTTTGGATGCTGCGGGGTCGTTGAATGTGATTGCTGGTGGGCGATGCGTGCTGGTTGAGGGCGACAGAGGCATTCGTGCTGCTGCGGAGTCTGGGAAGCTATAGGGGCTGTCTGCCACAATCTGCTGCGATCATGAAGAGATCACGAAAGATCACGGAGACTTCGGGCTACTAGGATAAGGAGTTTATTGTCGTTTGTTAGCATTGTATATACATATGAGTTGCCGGTTTCACTTGGTTCAACACATACAACTTGCTTTCCGACCGGGCGGCCTAGAGTCTCAAAGTCACTGACTCAGAATCAGAATCAGCGCTTCGAGCCTGCGACTATAGTGACCTATACTACTAGTACTGTCTACTTGGGCCTCGCCGCCTCGCAGTAAATTAAATCGTTCAGAGCGCTAAAGCTGCTAGAAGATGGTATCCAAGTCAAGAACATCTGAAAGCCGCGAAGCTGGCGCACTCGTCATGCTCTTTTGCGGTTACGTAATCAGGATCATAGATCCGAGGATCCGATCAACTATAAGTTAACGACCAACGGCCGCAATACCACCTCACCTCTACGATATATCAGTAAATACATACCATGCCAGCACTTCCTGACGACCCAACCGCAAAAGGCCCCGGAACGGGTGCCGACCAACGCAAAGACCAAGCCGACAAAGACGGCCAATTCAGACGACAAGCGTCCACGTTCCGCGACGTGATCGCGGCCGATGACCCGAACTTTGTGCCAGAGAAGGGACGATACGTGGTGTACGTTGTTGCTACGTGTCCATGGGCTCATCGGGCGTTGTTGATGATTAAGTTGAAGGGTCTGGAGGAGTTCATTGACGTCGTGTGGTTGCATTGGGCGTTGGGTGAAAAAGGATGGTATTTCAAAGAGCAGGACAACTCGCCGGCGAAGGATCCGTATTACGGATACACGTTCCTCAGCGAGTTTTATTTCAAAGCGAACCCGGATTACGACAAGCGGTTTACTGTCCCGATGTTGTGGGATCGCAAACTTGAGACGATTGTGAACAACGAGTCGAGCGAGATCATTCGGATCTTTAATACTGCGTTCAACGACCTGTTGCCGGCAGATAAAGCTGCCATCGACGTTTACCCCGAATCCAAGCGGGCCGAAATCGATGAAATCAATGACTGGATCTACAATACGGTCAACAACGGAGTCTACAAGACCGGCTTCGCAGCAACCCAGGAAGCGTACAACGAGAACATCTTTCCACTCTTTGCCTCGCTCGACCGTCTCGAAGCAATCCTCTCAGACGGCCGTGAGTTCATTCTCGGCACGGACATGACTGAAGTCGATATTCGACTGTTTCCGACTATCATCCGATTTGATGCTGCGTACTTCACTTTATTCCGGTGCAACATTCGCATGATTCGCTACGGCTACCCGTACTTGCACAAATGGCTGCTTCATCTTTATTACGATTTCCCCGCGATTTTAAGGATACGACGTTTCTTGAACAGCTTAGAGCCGGATACGCGACTACTAAGCTGACGTCAATAGTACCCGCGGGTCCAATTCCTTTAATTATGGAACGCGATGCTGCGTAGCTTATCTTCAAGTAGTAATGTTGTATAAGAATGAATTTCAAATATCTCTGCAAATCAGATAATATTAACGTCTAACCCCCCAAACCTTCCCCAAACTAATTTTTACCCCCCTCCAATAAATGCCCCGTATTATCATCGTACTATAATGAGTATAACCACTCGTTTCCGCTCCCTAAATCCGCAATTGCACTACTCCACGCAGGCCCAGTTAAGAGGGTCGTACGCGTCACCACCCATGTACGTGTTTCGCGCAGGATACTTGCAATGTCTGCGGCTGAACGAAACGCCCTCGGAAATGGTATCGTTGACAAACTTGGTTCCCTCAATGTACTCTGGCGCGGTACCGTTCTCGACCCACGCAACGACGGCCGCGAGAACGTTGTATTCCGGCAAGAACGGAATACCCTCGTAGCTCTTACCGCCACCTTGGCCGATAACCCATGCACCGGGTCCAGCGCTGCAGTGGAACATGCCGGAGATTCTGAAGAATCTGTAGAATCTAGATAAAATTTATTAGCATGTGTGCCTTCGTAGTAAAAACAAATAGTAATACGTACTCGTCCAATTCATACGGCAGCATGTTCATTCCACGCTGAAGGTGGTTATAAAAGCGGATCGAGTTGAAACTCGTAATCTGGTTATCTTGCTGGCCGTGGTACGTCAAGATCTTGCCACCAGTCTCCATGAAACTAGTGAGGTTGTTCGGGTACGTGCGGATGTCGAACGGGTTCAGTTCCGCAACGATGGCCGCGTCGGTCCGGTTGAAGTAAAGAGGATCAAAGTACGGGTACTTGAAGACCACATATTTGAACCAATCCTACACCAAAAACAGATTAGAATGATCAGGTCGGCTAGTAGAAATTATAAAAAGGTACTCACCCGAGAGTAAGGGAACGGGGCTCCGGCATAGAGTCGCTGGATAGCCTGAATCTCGCTACCCGGCTGCATGGCCGGGTAGATCAGCTGGCCATCGATTCCGTAGTACGGGGCAAAAATCTCATTGACCATCTCAACCTGGATAGGGGTCAAGCAGTCCGTGTAGTTGCCATCCGTGTAGTTTCCAGGTCCGCACATAAGCGCCTCGGGACGGAAGATGCAGAGCGTGGGGTCTTCAATGATGCCGTCATAGACGCCATCCAAACCATCACACTGTCGCAAAACTTCGTCGTGAATCAGTCCCGTCCAGGTATCCAAAGCAATGAAGTTCTCAGACATGTTCGAGCCGGTGATCGGGTAGAAATGGCCTCTCCACGCGACCATGTTGTTGAAGTCAAGAGCCGGGGATCCGGCTACAATACCGTCGAAATCGTTCGGGAACACTTCGGCCGCATGAATACCTTGACGACCGCCGAGAGAGCAGCCAAGGTAGTATGACTTGTTCTGGGGAGTGCCGTAGAAGTCGTTAACAATTGACTTGCCGGATTCCACCATGGTATGGAGACTAGTAGTCAGGTTAGTTGAAATCCGATAAGTCTGGAATTAACACGCCGATACATACGATCGGTAAGCAAAGTCCTCGATAACATCGTCATTCTGGATATGATCAAAATAAGTACCGTTGTGGCCATTGTTTGAGCCGACCGCGGCGAACCCGTACTCGGTCGCGTAGGCCAGATCTTCGTACTTGATACCTAGTAATTGTCAGCAAAATAGCCGGCCCGAACATGAAAATGTACTACACACATCCATCAATTCCACCGTTTCCGGTTCCCAAGAATCGTCCGGTCCAGTTCCGCGGCAGCCACGCCTCGAAAACAATGCTGGACTGGTTCGAGGTGGGGATGAAGAGCGAAACGCGGCACATATCGACCGTCGTCGTCTGGTTCGGGCGACTACAGGTCATGTCGTTGCCCGTCATGTTCAAGTTGGTGCCCGCGGGCACATACTCGAGATTGGTGAGCGTGCTGTTGTAGATGTAGGACTGCGGTTCCAGGGCCAGACAATCTGCCGCGAACTGGTCGTCATAGTACTCGTATTCGGTGGTGCGGAACACATCCTGCGACTCCGCCGCGACCGCCGGAAGAACGAGAAGTGCGGCCGCGCAAAGCAGCGAGCCGATCTTGGTCTTGGACAACGCCATCGGGGCTGTTTGGTGGTTGAATATGGAACTGCAAGCCAGACCTCGAGGACGGGATGGAGAAGAAGATTAGCTTTGAACAGTTGACCGCCCACGATAAGCAGCGAACGAAGGAGTAGGGTTTAGGGTCTGGGGTTTATAGGGTTTGAACAGCCGGGCAACAGAGTTAGAGTTGTTGCCCAATCCGGACTAGGCTCAGGGGTAGTTAGCGCGCACGCACTTCGCCGGATCAACAACACACAATGCTTGTTGACAATGCCGTCATCCGTCAGACTCGAAGCGAATTCGCTGGGCGTGAACTCAGTCCACTTATTACGTGTACTCTAATTCTGTGACTACTACATTTTGAATGGGTGAGACTACTGAGCTGACTCCAGCCTGCAAGTGCAATGTCTAGTCTCTGTCAAGCGATTGTAAGACGACAGGGGAAGATACCAGAGCGATACCTCGTGGGCGTTTGATTCAAGAAGAGCAAGTCTGTGAGTAGTGTACTATGTCTACGTGAGCCTAGTCTGGCTGGTGGCTAGTCTTTAGTCCCAGCTCGCACGCAATACCCGCGGACTGCTGTCAATCCGGCATCAAAGCGGGTTAGTCGCGCTGCCCACGCCGGCACATGCCGGTCGGCGGTGCATCGTGGCTTCTGTCGCGAGCGAGTGTCACCGACCGTCTGCAGTGCCCGCGAGTCATCAGGGTCTCTTGCACGCGGCCCTGATGTCGCCATTTCACAGCGGGATGGGCTGTGCTGCTCAATTCCCGCAGTGCAAAAAATTTGAACAGCGAGTCATGCAGCCGGGCACTCGCGCTTCTTCATAAGTAGCAGCCTTGGCGTGGAGCCTGCTGATGCACCGAATACCGGCAAACGACTTTCTTGGAAGCCCGACAAGCAAAAATGACAAGCAACGAGAAAGTCTTCGAGGTCGAGGTTACCGCTGAGCCGACCGCAAAGGACGAGTACGACTCTGCCTCCGAGGACGCAGATGCGAGACGGAAGAGGATTCTGGCGGGCTTCACGCCAGAGGAAGAAAAGAAACTCATGAGAAGGGTCGACAACCGTCTGATTTATCTTCTCGGTATGGCTTATTTGATTAAACAAGTACGCTCTGTCGCATGATATCTCTGTCGGCTGGTGGTCGCTAACGCCCAACAGGTCGACGTCTCCAACGCCTCTAGTATCAAGGTTCTCCAGGTTGGCTTGCCTTCCAATATTCTTGAGGAGCTTCATATTACCTCCAATCAGTACAACTGGGTCTCTTCTATTTTCTACGTAAGATCACCGATTTGTCTGCTTTTAGTTGGCGTGTCACGTTCTAACAGTACACAAGTTCACCTATATCCTATGCGAGGGACCCTGCAATTTGCTAATGAAGCGTTTCTTACCCCACAATTGGATGGCACGTATCATGCTCACATGGGGTATCATAGTCGCATGTCACGCGGCAGTTCAAAACCTGACTGGCATTCTCGTCGCTCGAGTCTTTCTCGGCTTGGCAGAATGCGGACTTTTCCCCGGAATGATGACGCTTTTTGCAAGTTGGTACAGGTCAGATGAGATGGTCAGACCGGTCGTGGGAACGAGCGCGATCGTTTCGGCTGCAACTATTGCTGGGTCGCTTATCTGCTATGGAATCAGCTACATGGACGGCGTAGCCGGTCTTAGTGCTTGGCGATGGGTCTTTCTGCTAGAAGGAATTTTCTCTATTTTGTTTTCAGGACTAATGTGGTATTACTTGCCGGATTATCCAAAGTCCCCCAGAAGCTCAAGATGGCTCACGCCAAGAGAGCAAGAGTTCCTCGACGCTCGTCTCTCGGAAAGCGCCCCTCGAACTGACGACGCCGCGTTTGATAAGAAAGAGGTCGTGAGTACTCTAAAGTCAAAGCATCTATGGGCATTCATGATGTCCCACATGTTTACCAATCTCGGAGGCTACGGACTCAGCTGGTATCTTCCTACCGTTACGACCAGCTTGGGGTTTACCAAGCTGCCAAAGAATCAGCTCCTGAACATTCCTCCCGCCGCGGCGTCGATTTTGGCTATTTTGATTGCGGGATGGCTCGTGAACAGATTTTATATCACGCGTCCGGCACTGGTAATGTGAGTATTCTGGCTTATTGTATTATTTTCTTTTATTAACATCTGGCCCAGGTACTTCATTGTCGGCATGATGATTTCATTCATCCTTCTATTCACTTTATCCAGTCCTGGCGGAATTTACGCTGCCTGTATTTTGGGAACAATGTTCGACTCCGCCTTCTTCATCCCATTCTGGGCATGGCGATCAGGCACCATGAAGGGCTCCACCGGCACCGCCTTTTCCTATGGTTTCCAGAACGGAATCGGTCAAGTCGGCGGTATCGTCGGACCCCAGCTATTCCGCTCTCAATGGGCATACAACAGATACAAAGTAAGTTTTGGAATTTGCGCCGCATTTGTGATTGTTGCCGTGGGATGTAACCTGTACACTTGGTACATTACGAGGAATCTTGAGCATGATATTCTGAGGATTGCGAGATTGCGGTTGAAGGCGAGACGCGAGGGACGGATCTTTAGTGAAGATGATGTCAAGGTGTATGAGGAGAGACAGTTTTATAAGGGGTTCAAACGGATTGATACGCCGGAATTGTCGGAATGAAAGGGGTGCGCGTTAGAATGCATAGAGATGATTTTGGAAATGGACTGTGTTTGGTTTTGAATTAGAGACTCATAGTTTAGAGCAACAATGGGTGGATTCCCGTAAGCATCAACTCAAATTTCAGCTTAACCCTACCCAAGACGAGAATCGAGATACTGTATTCTGATATGACGGACGTTCTTGATGATGCCCTGGCGAGTCTACAGGGTTCTGGGGTAGCAGCAGGAATCGGTAGCAATTGGTGCGGCTCAAATAAATTATGCTTTTTTTGTCAGGAAGAAAAAAATTGAAAATTTCCCCTGATCAAACTCCCATCTCTTCATCTCGCGACGGATCAGAGAAAAATATCCAGAACAGACCAGATACAGCCATGGTTAGCTTTTCATGCGAAGTAAGTCCTTTAATATTCATACGGCGTTGAACAGAGATGCTAACGAAGATACAAAGGTCTGCAACGACACGGTGTTGAAGAAGAAGTTGATGCAGCACCGGGGACAGTGCCGGGGCGCGTATTTTACGTGTCTTGATTGCCAGACGACGTTCCAGGGTACTGATTTCCAGAGTCACACGAGTTGTATCTCGGAGGCGGAGAAGTACCAGAAGAGTCTTTACAAGGCGCCGGGGAAGAAGCAGAAGGGTGAGGCGAAGAGTGTTGAGACTCAGAAGGTTGAGGAGAAGGTCGAAGAGCCCGAGAAGGTTGAGGAGAAGGTGGAAGAGAAAGTTGAAGTTCCCGAGAAGGTTGAGGAGAAGAAAGAAGGAGATAAGTTTGAAGATAGCGCGGAGTTCATCTCGTTACGTGAGGAAGTCGAGGAAAAACCTCCAGGCAAGCCGAACGCGAAGCAGGTCAAGAGGGATCAGAAGGCTGAGAAGAGGGCTGCCCGGAAAGCCGACCGGGCTGGAAAGCATGCTGCCAAGCTAGCTAGAAAGAAAGCCGAGAAGGAGGCGAAAGCTGCTGGAGTTAAGGTTGCGGTTGAGGCCGAGACTGGCGCCGATGCTGACTCTGACTCTGATTCCGAGGAGGAGAAGCAGGAGGTTACGGTTGAGGTTGTTGAGACCGAGACTGAGAAGATGGAGGTTGACGGGCCTGAGGTCAAGGTCACCGAGGAAGTGACTGTCACCGAGACAGTGAGCTCCGAGCATCAGTTGACAAAGAAGCAGAAGAAGCTGCAACGGTGGAAGGAGCAGGAGGAAGCCAAGAAGGCCGCCGAGGCAGCTGCTACCGCTGCCGTCAAGACTGCTGAGACTACCAAGACTACGACCGCTGAACCTGATCTGTCTGACCTTGTAATGGTCGATATCGAGCCCCAGGCCGAGGGTGATGAGAAGGCTGCACCTGCGGAAGCGCCTTTGAATAAGCGCCAGCGGAAGGAGTTGAAGCGGAAGCAGCAAGCCGATGCGGCAGCAAAGAAGGCAGCTGGACAGAAGCGCAAGAGCGAGGATGCCGAGGATGACGATGACGACGAGGAGGATTCAGATGATGATTCGGATGACGAGCCTGCGAACAAGAAAGCCAAGGTGTCGAAAGCTCCCGGGATTAACCTTCCGCAGGAAGCGCTGCAGGGATGTTTAATAAAACTCCTTCAGCGGAGTCAGAAGGGATTGCAGCTGAAGACGCTTGTGAAGCTTTGCAGACGGAATCCGGAGACTCGGATGCTCACAAAGGCTGAGCTGTTTAGACGGTTGGTCGTGAAGACCGACAACGGGCGGTTGGTGATGGGTATCACCAACTAAAAAAAGTATTGAGTTTTAATTGTAGCTATTGCATATGCGGGCGGGAATTTACTGGGATAGAGCTTTTTCAAAATAAGACTGGCACACAAGTATTCACAATTCCCAAAAGTAGTTAAGTAGTTAAAAGTAGTTCTGTTTACGCGACATTCGTCGGATCCCAATCGACAATGTAATACTCGTTCGTCATGAGCGATTCCATATCGGTCGGCTCGATATCAAAATCAAAAACCTGTGAATTCTCCTCAATCCGTTTCGGCGTGGAGCTCTTGGGGAGCGGCACGAGGCCCTGTTTTCGTCAGTCAGTACGTTCGGATGGCAATGGCAACGGCAGATATAGCATGACATACCCTCTGTAGACTCCAGCGTAGCAGAATTTGCGCCGGTGAGCGATGATATTTGTTCACAAGCGCTTGCACACGACTGTCCTTGAACTTCAACCCACGCGTAATCGGACAGAAGGCTTCGACGACGATGTTGTGCGCCTGGCAATACTCGACCAGTTCCTTTCTGGTCAAGAACGGGTGGATCTCCAATTGATTGACAGCAGGTTTAATGGTCGCGTACGATTCAAACTCCTTGAGATGCTTGATTCCGTAGTTTGACACGCCGATGGACCTGATCTTACCCTCCCGCACGGCTTCTTCCATCGCGAGCCAGGTCTCCTTGCGCAGTGTGCGACCGGGGTTGGGTGAGTGGATAAGGTAGAGATCGATATATCCGAGATCGCACTCACGCAGCGACCAGTTAATTGCCTTTTTCGTGTTTTTGTAGCCCTGGTCAGTATCCCAAATCTTTGTCGTGAAGAACACGTCTTCGCGCTTGCCGCCGGTGTCGTGAATCCATTTCTTGATCGCGACGCCGACCTCGCGTTCGTTTTCGTAGAGGGTAGCCGAGTCAATGTGGCGGTAGCCGGTTTTAAGCGCGTGGTAGACAGAGTTGATGACTTCCTCGCCGAAGGACATGTACACGCCGAAGCCGAGGACCGGCATGTCGAAGCCGGAGGAGAGCCGGACGCGGGATTGAAGAGAGAGCGAGGCGGCCATTGCTGTGGGAGAGGTGGGTGTGGATGTGGATGATGGTGATAGTGTAAGTGAAAAAGAAGAAGAAGCTGTTAAGGAAGAGGTAGAAGCGAGATTTTTGAGTCTTCTAGCTCTTTCACGGGCGATGATCTTGTCGCGTGCGATCTGCTGCGCTTCCAGCGGCGACAAATTCCGCAGCGGCGCGTCCGGATTCTTTTCCCGCTCGATCCGCAGCTGTTCCTGTTCCTGCAACTCCTTTTTCAACTGAATCACAGCCGGATTATGTTCGTGGTCGATTCCGAACGCGAGCGAGTCCTTGAGCGCGGGGAGTTTGAGCTGCGGAGGCGTAGTCCAGGCCGGGTGAGCAGGCTGCGGTTTGGGCGGCAGCGCGAGCAGCAGGACGACGAAGACGGTCGCGCAGACGGCGAGCGCGATGGCGAGACGGAGATTGTGCGGTGATGGACGGACGAGACGGACGCGGATTCCGTTGAACGAGAGCGCGGGAGGCATAAAAGTTGGAGGAAAGGCCGGGTCGGAGAGGGAATGGGAGGTTGGTTTAGTACGGAGTTTAAAACTCGCGATGTCGTCACTTCGCTCGTGACTTTTGGATTCATCAAGCAGTTCATGCAACTTTCATCACCGTGTTAATTTGGATAATGCAGGCTCTTTTACGGAGTCAAACTAATCGCAGACTGGAAAAAAGCAGAAATATGTAGTAAATGAAATGCTTAACCGTCCCAAACATGTAAACTCGCAAGCTAGCATACAACCATGAAACCACAATATACTAACAAGTAAAACCAAATAAACGACAACAAAAAACAAACAAGCAAGCAAAATGTATCAACAACAAAAAACGGCACACTACCCAATCACACTACCGGGCCCCAACGACGACGAATTGCCCACAGTCGTGCCAAACCGGTTGTCCGAGTACGTCCAGCCGCCAAACTGGCGCTGCACGCTCTCGGACAGGAAGTCGTCTACGACCGAGTCCGCGGGCACTTCGCTCGTAAACTCGTTGTCAAAGTTGGACGTGTCCGTCGCCGACGCAACAGACGGCTTGAACGGCGGCGGGTACTTCTTGCCCAGCAGCTTCTTCCAGTCAATCTCGGCAAAGAACCGGTGGTTCTTGATCTCGGCCGGACCGTTTGTGCCCAGCCGCTGCTTCGGATCGCGGTTCAGCAGACCGGATAGTAAAGCCCGCGCGTCCTTGTCCATGTCGTCCGGGAACCGCAGCGGATCTTGCAAGATCTTGCGGTACATCTCATTCGTGTTGTCGTCGTAGAACGGCGGGAGACCAGTCAGCATTTCGTAGAGCAGTACGCCGAGAGTCCACCAATCTACAGACTTGGTGTAGCCCTGGCCAAGCAGCAGCTCCGGTGCAAGATACTCTGGAGTTCCGCAGAACGTGTTTGTCTTGTCGTCCTCGCGCATGTTGAGCTTGCATAGACCAAAGTCGCACAGCGCGATATGACCAGTGTAATCGAGCAGGATATTCTCGGGCTTGAGGTCGCGATAGATGACGTTGAATCCGTGCAAACACTCGAGCGCGCAGAGCAGCTCGGCGGTGTAGAAGCGCGCGCGGTTGAGGTCGAACCGGCCCTCGCGCTGGAGATGGTGAAAGAGCTCGCCGCCGTTGATGAATGCGAGCACGAGGTAGAGCTTTTCTGGCGACTGGAACGAGAACTTGAGCGGGACGATGAAGGAGTTGTCGATTTGTGCGAGCACAGTGCGTTCGGCGAGCGTGTGGTTGACTTCGGCCCTGGACACGATGTGTGCTTTCCGGATAGTCTTGAGCGCGTAGATCCGGTTCGTGTCCTTCTTGCGGACCTGCATGACTTTGCCAAACGAGCCCTTGCCGACGACCTTAAGCAGGTCAAAGTCGTCGATCGTGAGCGCAGCGTTGGGACTCGCCGAGAAGGCAACCGAGACATGCACGGAGCCGGTTCCCCAGGAGACCGCGATGGTCTCGTCGCAGGTGCCGGCGCGCGGATCGAGACGCGGGGCGAGCTTGCAGGCGCCGAGTAGAATGTCCTGAGACGTCGCGGTCGACGCGTCCTTCGCGGAGGAGACGAAGGCGCCGTGGTTGCGGACGTAGAGTGAGAGCGACAGGGTTTCTGGCCGTGAGACGTCGAAGGAGGCGGTCTGGTCCCATCGCGGGGCCTCGAGCGAGCCGGCGTGGGCGTCGAGCACGACCTGGGTCTTGTCGAACTCGAGCACGACGTATGGCAGCGGCCGGCGCGGGTTGCCGGCTGCACTGTTGGCGCTGGCGGGACTGGTGCGAGTGTAGGACGGCGGCAGGGAGAGGCCGGCCGCGTCGTGGATCGTGACGGCGAGCCGGCCTGGCCGGACCGCGGACGGCGCCGGCGCCGGCGCTGGCGGCAGCGCGGGAGCTCGTCGGACGGCCGCGTCGTCGTGCTTGCTGGAGTGGTAGAAGTGGTGGTGCTTCTCCTTGTCCTTGTCCTTCTCGTCCTTCTTGTCCTTCTTGTCGCGTTTGTCGTCCTTTTTGTCCCGCTTGTCGTCCTTTGCCTCCTCGAGCTCGTCCTCGCGCGCGCGTCGCGCGTCGTCGGCCACGGACTGCGGCGTGATGGTGGCCGTCGACGCGGACCGCGAGGAGAGGTTCGACAGGTGCGTCTCGCGCAGTTCTACGCGTGTCAGCTTACATGGTTTCATGCTCCGCCTTCCGGCTTAGTAGTCAAGACAGTCAGGCACTCACTCTTTGTCAGCTTCCACGACATCTCGCCGAGAGAATTCGAGTGCGAGATCCGCGGATTCGGGCAGCGAGGCGGGTTCGGTGGCGGGAGGCGACGGAGGAGGAAGTATCGCAGGCGCAGATGCAACTCGTTTCGCGATGAACAGGCGCGGCACACGCGACGGACGGCGCGGGGCGGGCGGAGCGCACGGCGGCGCAGGCGTCGCGGAACTGCGCGCTTATGCCGCGCAGGGTTTGGGGTTTGTACTAGGGTTTGCAGGGTTTATGGGGTTTGAGATTCTACAGTATAGAGTAATGTACATCAATTATACCTAATTGCCCACCTACGACAGCCACCGCTGGTTCTGGAAAAACTCGTAGATCCGCGCCGTCTTGTTCACGTCGATCTTGATCAGCTCGCGCGCGGTGCGCTTCTTGAGAATGCCGCCCGTCCGCAGCAGCTCGCGGAACAGCGTCTCCTTGATCACGAGATACGGCTTGGGCAGGATCCGCAGCTGGCTGCACAGCGTCTGCTCCGCGGGACTCAGCAGCTCGAGATCCGCCGCGTTCGAGATGTCGAGCGGGTTCGCGGTCGGTTTCCGCACCGGCTTGCCGCCTGCGTCCAGAGCCAGTGACACAGACGAATCGCGCTGCCGACCGAGCGATGTGCTACCGTAGCGACTCCCGCCTGATCCGTTGGTACCGCTCAGAGAGTTGCCCAGTCCAGACGTATTCCGTGCAACCAGCGCGCGCTGCGCTTTGTCGCGCTCGTACCGTGCCGCGCCGTCGAGAGTCGTGACGCCGTTCTGGCGCAGTTCCTGAAGCTCCGCGATCCGCCGCCGCAGCTGCAGCTCCTCTAAAATGCCTTCTGAAAACAATGTGTAGTCGGCCGCCGTCAGCACTCTCGCAAACGGCTTGGCCTTGTTCAGTAGCTCGCGCTCGTCCCGCGTGCGCTTCTTGTCCGCCGCAGTCTGTTTCCGGTACTCCAGCAGCCCGTGCTCGAGCATACACCGCTTGCGTTCCGCTCGACTCGTGAGCCTCGAGTAGTAAATATCCAGCACTGTCAGCTTCAGCTCAACCTCGCCCTCGCCGTCCTCGGGCTCAAACACCATATCCTTAACCGCCAACTCGGCCTCATTCTCGTATTCGGTCTCGAACTCGAGACGTCCGGGCATATATCCCTGTACCTCGTGGCAAGACGGCACCGACGCAGTAGGCTTCTGCTTCGGCGGGACCATGATCGCGTTCTGCGCCCGACGCGCTTCTAACCTGGCCTTCTTCCGCGCCGCGAACTCGGCAGGCGTGATCTCGAACTTGCGCTTCATGTCCGGCAGTGGGTACGATTCCGACCGCACGTACACGTTCAGATAATGCTTATCCACCTCCTCCTTCGTCCGACCGCCAATATGCTCCGCGATGTCCTGCCAATTCCCCAGTCCAAGCGTCTCGGCGCCTTCGACCAGCAACAGCTCCTCATCCGCGCCCCAGTCTTCCGAAAAGATCGGGTACGTGTGCTGTTCGACTATCGAGTACGCGTGATACGGCTTATGTGTACCCGTACTCGCCCCGGCCGCAAAACACGGCACACACAGATCGTAGTCCTGGCATTCTGCGCACCGCACGCGCACCAGATGTGTGCAGTCGCACGCGCACACGTCGCAGTGGAACCTGCGCTCGTCAGTATTCCTCCTCAAATATTGAAAAAACCCATCCCAGCTATAGGTTGGGTATATACGTACTTGACACCCGGCTCGGCGGACTTGATATGGTCCGCCGTGGTCAGTTTCCGATGGATGACCGTCATCGCGCCCCTGGATGATCCCGAGATGGCGACGAGATCGAATTCGCGATGCGATGCGGTGGAGTGAAGCCCGTGGAAGCGTCACCCGGCTCGGGTCATGTGACATTTACACGTGACTGTCTGCACGTGACAGTTTACACGTGACTCTCTTACGTAATGTGTAGGGTTGCACCGCCGCTATTGGCGCCACTGTAGGGTTACGGCACTGTGGCGCCAAAAGCAGTCACGCGCACTTAGGGTTTGCCGCCGGTCGCACCGCTGGGAGCTGGTCTGCACTACGGCCTGGCGAGATAGTTCGCGGTCTCGAAGTCCAGTTAGCAAGTCCACATCGCATATTCACAATGGTACGTTCAGCTGGTGCTGCCTTGCAGCACTGTTCCAATACCGCTCTATCGTCCAGATCTAACTCTCCAGGGTCGCGTTCGCACAAAAACCGTCAAGCGTGCCTCGAAGGCCATCATCGAGCGCTACTACCCGAAGCTCACCACCGACTTCGAGATTAACAAGCGTCTGACCGATGAGATCGCCATCATCGCCTCCAAGCGCCTGCGCAACAAGATCGCCGGTTACACCACACATCTCATGAAGCGTATCCAGAAGGGCCCCGTCCGCGGCATCTCGTTCAAGCTGCAGGAGGAGGAGCGTGAGCGGAAGGACCAGTACGTGCCCGAGGTCTCCGCTCTGGACCTGACACAGCAGCCCGACGGCCAGCTCGAGGTCGACTCGGACACCAAGGACCTGCTCAAGTCTCTCGGCGTATGTACTACTTTTTGGCAACGGAAGGAATCACGGAACAGATGGCTAACAACAGAAACAGTTTGAGCACCTCCCGATCACCGTCTCCCACATCACCCACTAAGTGCACTATTGCGACCGCTGGATAGGATCAGAGCATGATTTTTGTAAAGTACGCAAATAAAAGTATATATAATGGTTCATTCAATGTATTGTGGAGCAAAGTTATCAAAGCAAAAACAAACCAAGCAACTTCATACCCCGTTCACGCCGCCGACCAGGTTCACGAGGTTCGCCGCGCGCGACCGGATCTTCTTCTTCTCGCGTCGTAGCGCGCTGAATCTCGAATCAAGAGCCTTGACGTGACTGTCGATCTTGCCCTCCAACGCAGCCAAGGCCTGAGCCCTGCGCGTTCTGATCCCCGCCGTGCGCGAGATCAGCTCGGCCGCGCGCGAGGCAAGGTCGAGTCCGACAGCCTGCCACTCCGGTAGCGCCATGTCGCCGTAGACGACTTCCGTCTCCGTAGGCGCCTGCCCGATCTTTCTAAACTCGGTCGTCAGGTCGTCGTCGGGAAGAGCTGTAGTGATGGGCGTGTAGATCAGATAAGGGTATGCGCCTGCACTTGCACTCATAGGTCGTCCTGGTCCTGCGACCGGCGTAGGGTGCGACATCGGCAGAGTAGCGACGATACTGTTGTACTCTGCGTTTTCCTTCGCAAAGTCCTCAGACGACAGCGGCGCAGTGCAATCCGAATCGACCCGTTTGCCGTCCTCAATCGACGTGTTCGCGGTCTCGTTGTACTGCGCCATCTCGCGCGAGCTATCCTCTCCATCGCCCTCCTCAGACTGCGTCTGCGTCGTCGTGTTTGCTTCGTTCGTCGTCGAAGTAGTGCCATTAGGAATAGCGTAGGCAAGATCCGCGTCCGCGAGATCATCAAAGTCCTCATCAAACTCATCATCAAGCAACTCGATCGGCTCCATCTTGCTCGTGCGACCCGGACGCGCGTTGTTCAGCGAGCTCTGCGAGAGGGCTGAGAGGGGGGGGTCTAAGTCAGTATATTTTCACTAAATAAACGGGACCTTGATCACCATTGAACTTGAGCCCCGCAGGGAACTGCGGCGGCTGGAAGGGGAGCTTGAGTTGCGTCTGTTTCTGCGACTTTGGAGGAGACTGGTCGGACTGGCGCGACTCTGGCGGCGGCGAGGGAACGAACGGAACGCGGTGAGGCGGCATGGCTTTCTTCAGTTCAGAATGGTAAGGTGACCAAGTTGTACGTCGTATCTATATACCGTTGTATTGATATTGGGGGGAGAAGGAGCGGTAAACAGAGAACGCGTTCGTGCAACTTTGAACGCGCGACGCGTACATTGAGGGTCACGTGCGTCGGTATCACATCCCACGTGATCTTTTATGCACTTTTTTTCTTGGGGAATGGGTCGATAAGGGTTCCAAGGGCCGGACTT
>JAJLTV010000138.1:0-28512 GCA_030568405.1 Myxozyma monticola | reverse complement strand
TTATTTTTTATTTTTTATTTTTTATTTTTTATTTTTTATTTTTTATTTTTTATTTCTGAATCGACTTGCAAGTTCAACTAACGCTTTACCAGTAGTGTTAACACTTTCCTCGCATCCATCACTATCATGTTTTGTCCAGTGAAATGAATTGAACTCGCGGTCGTCATCGTCATCCGACGATCAAGTATCCGTGCCCAGTTTTCGGAGTCTTAAGATCCTGCAATCACTAACTATCAAGCATCTCGTCCTGCGCCCGCTACTACGATCTCACCCCTTCCGACTGGCAACAACCTACAATTAACAACCGTCCACCCACCACTTCTGGCTTCTTGTCCAGGCCTCCTCTGCTTTGCCATCCGCCTTTTCGATCCCGCCATCACTCTCTCTCTCATCTTATCTCTGTCCATCCTGTAATTTATTTCTCGGTATTCATCACGCGCTCGCTGTCTCGGTAACTACCTTTCGTCATTCTCACTCCTCATACACGACTACGACCTCTAGAATCACTGATCACAGCGTGCTAGCTCCTGAACTTGCTCAACCCATTCCTATTATCGTTTTTCCCTCTGATCATTGATTGCTGTCTAACTACCATTTATCAAGATTCATGGATCCGCCGTGCCTCGCCTGTTGCTCATCTACTCCGCCCCGTCATACACTGCTGCCTCTACTGTCCTCGATTAATCAGCCAATCCTTTCTCGACTGCACCAATGCAAAGTTCGTTCTGATGATTGTTAAGGAAGCCATATGTCGAACTGCTATTTCGTCGCCCTAGCATCTTTTGAACTGATGATCACTGTCAGCCGAACTTTGCGTGGATGGTGGGACTTGATGGATCTTTATAATGTACGTCTCTAGTTAGTTTATCGGGTGAACATCGACTTCGCTGCCGCTGCCCCTACTAGAGCTTTTTCATGAGCGACGTCTATGAAAACCTATAGCATAACTGAATATAATTTGCAGCCGCGGTTGCTGCTCAATAATATTCAAGATAAGAATGCTGGCTCGAATGGACTGGCTGGAGTCGAAAATTTCAGTTGTAACAACCAATGTATACAGCTCAAGTACGTTCAAATGTCTCGAGCGGATCGTCTCCAGACGCAATCGCCTCGATCGTTTATGATTTAATCTTCAGTTAATTTTGAGCTCCATATATAGCTCGGGCGTGCAGAGATCAGTGGATTTTGAAAAGAATTGCTAGTTAGAGTATATATGTATTCAGAATAAAGACGCCATAACAATACAATCGAACCCCGTCCATAAATACTATAACGTTGCGACAGCTCCAGACGACAAGAACTATGAATCTAACACTGGCAACGCGCGTGCCAGCGCAGCCTGCCGCTCATCTTCCGATTGTGGGACCGGGTATACTACAGAACTCGGACTTTTCGTTCAGATCGTCTTCCTCGTCAGAATCATCGATTAAGATATATACGCGGGTAGGAGAGTTACTTGTTGACTGTGTCCGCTGTCTCTTGTACTTTGTAACCGCCTCAGAAGCCGCTTTGACCACGTTCACGCCACTCGCTTCCCGCTTTCTCCTGCTTCTATGCTGCCCTGATGTGGTCGCTGACGGCACTAGCACTGAGTCCAGCACGGGAGATATGGCTGCTTTCTGCCCTTCTCGATTCATTTTCTGTAGTTTGGCAAGCCTCTGCGTCGCATGACGATAACTGGCTCCAAGTCTTGTAGCTAGCTTCGCATACCGATCCGCACACTCGTTCCCCCGAATTTTCGCATGACCTTTTACGTTCACCAGGAACACTGACTTTCCGTGCCTCCACCGTCGGTGAACCTCAAATATAATTTTCTCAACATAGTCTGCATGCTCGGTCAACAGCCGTCCCTGAAATTTGTAGTGATTGATCTGGTAGTCGTGCGTGATTGTGATGATATCGCGAAGTGCACATTGCGAATCCGAATATATAACTACATTCTTATCCGGTGGACAGTCAACCAGCGCAAAATATATTGCTATTATTTCAGCGCGTGAGCTGGAAACTGCTTTTTCACCAATAAAGACTGCATTGTTACTGTAATTTCCGTCAGCTGTTTGCAAAAGTCATCAGAGCGGGAAACGGGAAAAACCAACCGTGGATCTCCATCTCCAAAATAAACCCCAGCACCAGCTAATTCAGGAGTGTCGCGGCTCGCTGGAAACACGGATCCATCCGTATAAACCTCCACGTAATCCTTTAATTTCCCACCCCAAGAATCTACCGCGTGAGGTAAAGGAGCAGCGTGCGTCTGTCCGGAGCTCTCTCGCCGAAGCCAAGCTACAGCGCTTTTGCGGTCCACAAACACTTGAAAATTTGGATGAATGTAATCGGAAATCGCCCTGAATGTTTCAGGTATGTTGTTGAACAGACCCACGCAGTTGCCCTTGGAGACCGCATAAAAAAAGACTGTAGACTCCCGCTTCAGCCTCGGATTTCGAGCATAGTCTCTCATGGAGATCGCTTGGTCGTTTATCTCAGTAATCCTGGGATCTCGTAGTTGGTGTACCTTCTCGCTAAACATACGTAATACGGTCGATGCATACGATGCAACAGCCGACTGACTCATCTGATGGAGGTCGTCAAGCGTCTTCTGCCTTTCAGCCTGTTCCATTCGTTCCTTGAGCGCTTCCGCCTTCATATCGGGTACTCCAAATATTGCAAGCCGCTCGCGACGGTACCATTGCCATGCTTCCTGTCGCGAGTCAAATCCAGCGATCCTGGCGTCCCGGGTTCCTCGAATAGCGGCAGAAGCATCGGCTTTTCTATTGTATAAGCCGGGATGGCTGCCATTGACGACTGCAAACCATCGTACGACGCCTTTCGATCTGCGAGTACCTAGCAGCTCGACCTCATTCTCATCCTGCTTTTGATCATTCGGCTTCGATTGATCGGTAACCTGAGCGATATATGTAGCGTCGGCGTCATCCTCAATATATATGATGTCGGGAATATCATCGAGATCAATGATTTCGTGCTCCTCTAGCTCCAGTGTACTTTCCAGATCTACCGCCTCAGCATCAAGAGCATCTTCAAGATCAATGACATCTCGGACATCCAGCACCTCGCAAAACGAATACTCTTGATGTGCAGCCGTGAAAGAAACCGGAAGATAGGGCTCGGGAGTGAGGGGATCTATCGTGCATTCGCCTTGCGATCCAGCGACTAAACTATTCTCCACAAATTCATGAGCCGAAAGTGACCTTCCTCGCAGTACTGAAACCGTGCAGCTTTCTGGGCTACCACTGATCTCCGGAGCCGAGTCCTGCGCTCTGAATGTATGTGCAGCACACACGTCGTCGTCACCAATCCCGTCTCTCGCGATAGAGATGCTAGTCTGCGGAGACTCAGACTTTGCCGCTTCTACAGCCGACTTTATCAACCCAATCTCTGCTGCTAGCGAAACAACTGCTTGCGTGTCGTTGCTTGGTGCGTTGTCGTCCGTGAAAAGATCCGACGGTTTAATATGCTCCAGTTTTCGCTTGTCGTCCGCAGCACAAGTCATATTAGAACGAAAACTCAAGAAACTCGTCTAATTGTTTCGTACGTCGCATAACACAAATGCATCAGTTCTTGTTGCACGATCCTGCTGTAAAGATCGCAAACTCGACTAGCCAGACGGCATACCTGCCGCAAAAAGGTTCGAATGCCAACTGTGTGTGATCAAAACAACTACAAGTGAATCGTTTATAGAAGATCGATAAGGTGCGGTCGAATTTCTCAATTTGCGGCGCATGTAAATAAGCTCGCTGGTCGCGATCGAAAATAAAATTATTTTATTCTTGTTGGCCTACTAATCTCCACGAAATTTCGATCGATCGGCCGCAGATGACCACCATAAATCGAGAGACTAGGAATATAATAGTTGATAGATACCTACTTGATAACGCTACGACCTATGATGGACTCAGCATGCACAGCCTGTATTATACATTTATATTGAAAGCACGCTTGCAAGCGCTCAGTGAGCACTGAATAAGGAATTGACATAGTAATACGGTCACGGATCTCGACGCTCACGCGGACAAGACGCATTTGAATCAAGTGAGCAGCCAGGAACGCCTGACACGGCTTACAAGTTACAGACTTCTCGAACACTCAATGAGTCAAGCCTTCGACCTTTTCCTCAAGATCTTCCAGGGCGCAGCAGAGACGCTACTGGTATTCCGAACTAGGATCGTTGAATCTAGCTTTGAAATCAGCTTTCCAATTTTCTGGATGCATTGTCTGGTTTTAGTTTGAAGTAGGTCTCTTCGTTTTCCTGAATCCGCCAATCTATGGTGCTTTTGGGATTTACTGTTAACGGTCGCTGTTTAACTCCTCAGGCATGGACCATTTTCACCTTGCCATACTTTGCCCAACTGTTTGAGAATGTATTGGTCGGTACTCGCTGCAAGTGAAACATTTCCTTACCCCATCCTGTTGCGATAGAAGCCATTCGCGTTACCCAGCTGGCTGAATTGTACGACGTGAATTTCTTGGGGTTTGAGCCAAGTGTGAACGCCATTTCTGAAGATAAGTGTTGTACTTCCATCTGATGGACTGTGGGTGCCTAGAACTGAGTTTCAAAGACATTTAGTAGCCGTGTCACAGAAAATGCACTTACTGTGTCACACTTTTCAACCACTGTTTGAATTTCTCCTTTACTAGAGTTTGAGACTCTGATCGCTGTAGTCTTGCGGGTCTTAATGAATTTCTCCACGGCTGTGCACGTATCTACAAGCGTCGTTTCGCCGTAATCCATTTGAAACTAGAGGCCCTACGTGAAAGGATAGCGCATGAGCAAAATAGCGGCGTAGGGCGTACTAATATTTGCGAGAGAGTCGTCGAGAACTTGTTTGACATCGTTCGGATGGGTAGTTGTTGGCGTTGCATCACAGTTTCATGCTTACATATTTCTTCTCGAATAATGCCGCTTTGTTTAAATCCATCAGCCTACCTCTTGATATCATAGACGCATAGGTACTAAACACGCGCAAGCTTGCCTTCAGGGCTCGTGCGACAGCGTCCTCCTGCGCGTCGGGGTCCTGAAAAGTGCCGAATGCGATCATCTGGATCATCGATGCGGGCTAATAAGACGCAGACACGGAGTCAATATAAAGCACGCTCAGCCCGTCAGCTGGCAGCCGGAACCACAGTCAATTTACAAGCCATTCTGATTTCTGAATTTCCGATTTGCCGTTTCGCATTCTGGTAATTGTTCGAGACAATTGCTTGCTGCTCTGATATAATGATATTCGATGAATTCTCAGCAAGATCGTCTCGAATCTCGCGTCGGGCCGCACGCACCGCGGCGCATGGCTCGAGTATATGGTAAGCCGTAAACAAATTCATCCATGGAAGCTAACGTGTTCTATGCTGATTGCCGAGCTCAGCCTACGTTCTCTTGAAGAAATAGCGTACCTTCCCCGGGCGTGGGCTGCTGAGAAAAGATGAATCACAGAATCAGATGATTAAGAATTAGGCGGCCTTTTTAAGAGCATCTCGAGGGTAATTAACTAATTAAGGGCTCAAACTGGAAAACACATAAAACCGGTGGATGATTTTCAGACTTTTTTAATTGCGTTGTGCGCATAATGATCGCGCAGAAAGTGGTGAAGATTAAGGACAAATGAGATGATCAATTATGTGTTACAGTTCTCAACGAGAACGGCAGCAGATCAGATACTGATTAGTTCTACGTCTTAACGGGCGCGGAGAGGCGATAGGGGGAGGGAGAGCCATTCGTAGGACGTTAGGAGCATCCCAAGCAGAACGTCAGAAGGTGCAAGACATGTGATTACTGTGAGGTCGTGGCCTGATGCGCAGATGGTTGAGTGCTTCCGCTTGAAGTTTTGTTCAGATAAAATACGTTAGTGTGCAAACACTCAGCCAAGCCAAGCCAATCAGGAGATTGGCGTTGTAATGATATTTATGGTCCGAGTAAACGCTGAAGTCAACGTCGAGCGCAGCCTCTTTAAAGTCTTTCTGGAGCCTATCTCACATGGACAAACGCTGGAGTCAGCGTCAGACGGAGTGCGGCCTATTCTTAAATTTTATAACTCATGAACTGGAGATAACGAGAACGGGAGTGTGCCGAATACGGAAACAGCAGCGCTGGTGAATGTGAGAATCAAGCAAGACTCGGACACGTAAAAGTAATCTACCCGCCGAGTCTTCGCTCTCCGACTCCGTGAGTCTGTTATCGCGGGTCGGCAGCCCGTGGCAAATGTATCGGCTGTCAGCTAGACCGTTAAAACTAGTGCCCGAGCCGGCTGGGCTTGGCTCCGGGTCCGGGACTGTCAACTGACTCGGGGGACGGGAAGTAGAGAATGTAATACACGGACATCGTTATGGGTGTACAAGGGTCAAGGAGGATATGGGTGCTTTGAAGACGTAGCCAGGGACGGCACGCGGCTGAGAGAGATCGCTGCGCACGATCCGCGCGAAGCGAATGATAATGAAATGATACGAAGAGCACATGCCAATTGCCGATTGCCAATTCCCGCAAGACGTGGTCTGCACTCACGCTCAGCACCGCCAATGAATTCTTGTAACTCTTGCTCGAACAAGCCGTGTCGGCGGCGGTTGCCGGGCTTGCACGATAGACAAGAATACGGCTTACGGCAAACAAGGCAATTTCCAAGCAACTGCGCTGAAGAGCAGCAGCTCAGTGGCGCACGCTGAGTCTGCAAGCGAGCCGGCATCTTGCGGAATATCACAATCCTGCCAATTGCCGCGACGGAGCTTATCGGGCTTCCGGGCTCTCTGGCGCTCTTCGCTCTTCTCTCTCCGGCAAGTTTCAGAGACGAGGAGATCCCGAGATCTGCCGCCGTGCATCCGCTGCCAAGAGCCAAGCGCGACTCGGACTCGAACCCGCGACTCGGAAACAGAAGATTGCAGTGTCAACTATCAGGTATGTGGGGACGGCTGATACTTGATAGCCCGGTAGTGGACGGACTGGGACTGCTTTACTACGGGCTACACATCAAAACTCGTCCTGGCCAGTGTCAGTGCTCGGAGAGCAAGTCGAGCTGTCGAGGGCCACTTACGAGCGCGGCCTTCGTGATCGCGGACGTGCTGAGATACCGAGCAAGATAAGTGTTATTGGCCGCGATAAGCAATCGCAATCGGGTCCGAGCGCGCGCTCGGGCGGCTTCGCGGGTTTTGCTCGGCCAACGAGAAATTACAGGCCGGCCTGACCACGAGCTCGGGCTCGGGCTATCGCGCTGGGAGGGAGGGCGAGCTGGAGAGCTATTCCAGCGCAAGAGCAAGCAAGCGTAGAGATTAAGAGCAGTCAGTCAGTCGTAACAGTCCTGCAATCGTCAAGATTCACGAACACCGAATCGAATCAAAAACATCGCGGTGGCGCCGTCGCGCCGACTCGCGGCGACTTTATCGGCTTATCAGACTTCCAAACGCACGCGTCGGGCTTTGCTGCAAATCGCAAACGCTGCGGACCCGAATGCGAGACAGAGACTCAATATCGAGCTCGAGTTCGAGCGCACAGACGGGCCAGGCGCACTGACAATTCTAATTGAGTTGAGCTCGTGCGGACGCGCGGACGCCGCTGCGACCCGCTGCTCCTCGATAACCTTGCTCGGTGTGCCGGGCTGTGCTCGTATTGCGCTGCGGATGGTGATGTTGCTGACGATGGTGCGGATACAGAGCGATACTCACAGCTTGTCCAGAGAATTGTACAGTGTCCGTTACTAAAATATCAGCTGGAAAGCTAGTTCATACCAACTGCTCCATCCGTCCCGTCCACCCCCCGTATCGCCAGTTATCGTCTAGCTCCCGATAAGTTGACTCCAGCCGTTGCAGTTTACACTCTTTACGCTCCGCGATGCGCCACTCTGGAACGCTCCGACCCGCAACCGCCGCCAATCGCCCTTAACTCGCTCGTCTTGGCCGCTCAGAAGCCGGCAAATCTGAATTATCGTCTGCACACACACTTGCGCCACCCGATAGCGTGCGCGCGTGCGCGAGTGACCTGCTGCCGACTGAGACTCGAGACGTTGCGACTCGACCCGTCATATCAATAATATCGCAAGATACCACATCTGTCATCTTGTCGCCCTCGTCTATCTGTCTATATAAATACCCTCCCGCCCCCCGCCATGGCCCGTCCTCTGCTTCTGCTTCCATCCCCCGCTCTTCTCCCGGACCAGATCCCCCATCGCGACTGCGACGCCTGAGACTATCGGTGAGTCTTGCCTTCTTCTTTGCCATGGACATGAACTCCAGCTAACATTTCATTACAGACGCCGCAGCAATGGAGAACGAAAAGACAGAGAAGATTGACGAGTTTGTCATTGGCGCGCTGCCCGCCGCCATTGACGGCAAGGCCGACAAGCACGATGCCGACGTCACAGTGGCCGAGCTCGACCTGCCCAACCTGCGTGAGCTCGCCCTCGACCGGTTCCACGACGAGGTCCACTCCGACTTGCGCGATATCCTCGACAGCGAGCACGTCCTGGACTTCCTCGTCAACATGATGGCCACCATGACCACCACCGAGGCTCTTCAGGTCCTCACTGGCGCCGTCACTTACCATGAAGACGACGCCAACTACGACTCGCGCTCGCTCGCAAAGGCTCACGCTCTGCTCGAGGGCGAAAAGTCGTACGGTCTTGGCCACGACGAGTACATTCTCGATCTGCTCATTGCCGCCACTGTGCTCAAGTTTCACTCGCCTTACCCCGAAGTGCGCGCCGTCACTGATCCCCTTGACGACCCCGACATGCCCGTCGAGACCATCCGCGCCTACTTCCTCGGTATTATCTGGGTCGCCATCGGATCTTTCATCAACCAGCTCTTCTCCTTCCGCCAGCCGTCCCTCACCATCGGATCTCCCGCTATCCAGATTTTGCTCTTCCCCTGCGGTCGTTTCCTCGAGCGTGTTCTTCCTAACTGGGGCTTTACTGTCTTTGGCAAGCGCCATTCATTGAACCCAGGCAGATGGAACAACAAGGAGCAGATGCTGGCTACTTTGATGGTCAACGTCGGCTCTACTTCCACCAACTTTATGAGTTACGTCTCTGTCATGGCTCTCGACCGTTTCTTTGGCCAGTCTTGGGTCAACTTTGGCTTCATTTTCTTGCTCAACTTTGCAACTCAGTTCTTTGGCTTCGGTCTTGCTGGACTCATGCGCCGATGGGTCGTCTGTACGTGCTTCTCTAAGTTTATTTTTCTGGAACGTTTATACTAACTGTCATAGACCCTGCCAAGGCTATTTGGCCATCGCTTCTTCCGACGCTGATGTTGAACAGAACCCTGCTGGTCGAGGAGGAGAAGCACAGTATCCATGGCTGGACTATGACTCGTTACCGTTTCTTCTTCACCGTCTTGGGTTCTATGATGGTTTACTACTGGCTGCCTGGTTTCCTTTTCACCGCTCTCAGTACTTTCAACTGGATGACCTGGATTGCGCCCACCAACAAGACACTTGCTGTCGTCACTGGCTCGGGCGTTGGGCTTGGTATTAACCCGCTTGCCACATTTGACTGGGGTGTGATTGCCTACTCTCTTCCTCTCGCCGTGCCTTTCTTCTCAATCACCAACCAGATCATCGGCATGTTCATTTCGGCTATGGTCGTTTTCGGCATGTACTTTGGTAACTACAAGTGGATGGGATACATCCCTATTAACTCGACTTCGTCGTACGACAACACTGGTGCCAAGTATAACGCTTCGCGCATTGTCAATGAAGATTTGACTCTCAACTTTGACAACTACCAGGCCTACTCGCCTCCCTTTCTCTCGGCTGGCTACGTCATGATTTACGGTTCCGAATTTGTTATGTTTACCATGTCGGTTGTCTACGTTGCCCTGGCTGAGTGGCCGAACCTCAAGAGCGCGTTCGTTGGTTTCTACCGCAGTATCCGGTACCGTCAGTCCAACTTCGAGAAGTACGACGATGCTCTCTGCCGTGCTATGTCGAAGTACCCCGAGGTGCCTGACCTGTGGTACTTTGCCATTCTGGTTATTTCATTTGCGTTCGCCGTTGCGGCTTGCGAAGCCTACCCTACCAACACTCCGTGGTGGAGTATTCTCGTCATCATCGTTATCTGTATCTTCTTGGTCTTGCCTAGCGCCATTGTGTACTCGATCACCGGTTACCAGCTCGGATTCAACGACATTGCTATCATTGTCGCCGGATACATGGTTCCCGAGCATGCCATCGCCAACATGATTTGTCGTGTGTTTGGCTGGAACGTCGATGCCCAGGCCGAAAGTTTCATTGGTGACCAGAAGCTTGGCCACTACGCGAAGATCCCGCCTCGTGCGCAGATGAGATGCCAGTTGCTCGCTACTATCATCCAGACCTTCATCACCATCGCTGCCTACAACGTCCTCGTCGCATCCTTCCCTGATCTTTGTGCTTCCGACCAATCCAACAGATTTGTATGCCCGTTCCCCAACGCGCTCTATACTGCTACCCTTGTCTGGGGTGTCGTCGGCCCGGCTCGTGTGTTTACCAACTTGTACCCCATGCTCAAGTGGGCCTTTTTTATCGGTTGCTGCATCGGTGCTCCGCTTTACTACACCCGCAAGTTGCTCATGCGCTACGTCCCGTTCGTCAAGAACTGGAACCCCGTGCTCACGCTCGCTGGTATGTCGTGGTGGAACTCGGGCTACAACATGTCGTACTTCATCCCCGGTCTCGAGGTTTCTGCGATCTTCATGTACTACATCCGTCACCGCTACCTGGCTTGGTGGACCAAGTACAACTTCGTGCTGTCTGCCGCCTTGTCCGCCGGTGTTGCTCTTTGTGCTATTTTGGTTTTCGTCTCGCTCCAGGTCACCAACGTCTCTATTCCGTGGTGGGGTAGGACCGTGTCGAATGCCGGTGTCGACGGTGGCACGTACCCTTCTGTCTGGGCTGTCGTTGAGGATGGCGAGACTTTCGGACCTACGACCTGGGTTTAGGCGTGTATGCACTGTATTTTCTGCCGTAGACGTTTTGTTATCTGTATCATTGTAATAAGTATATACTTTCTCATCTCATTTATTCCTATAGTCCTCAAAATGCAGCGCACTAGATCAAAAAGAACTGGTCTGGTTTTTGAAAGGCTGAAGTGGATTGGGTTTATAGAGTTCATAGGGTTTATAGGGTTAGCTTGCTCTCAGGGGCGCTTAATTAGATCCCGTGACATCTGCGCAACCGCAGAACGTTTCTGCACTTGCGCGATGATTTCCCCGCGCGCCAGAGCCCGACCGTCATAGTTCTTACCCCGCCGCGGTCCGGCGTCCGATTTTCTTTGGCAATTTTGTTCTACTCGTGCGACTTCGGGTTTTATCATATTCATTCGCATATTATTTTGGTCGTCCTTTTCAGTTCCAAGAGTGAATGCGGCCGGTCGACTAGACGCGACGGAAACGTATTGCTGGTCCACCAATGGCGTCGTCCTTCATGAACTACGACGGTCCTGCGCTCGTGTCGACAGACGGCAGTAGTTTGCGATCTATGGACTCGTGCAGTCCTGGCGGAAGCTTACAATCTAGTCGGGAACCGCGCAGCTTTTCTGGACAAGACGGCGTGGGTGGGAATGTAATGGACCGGCGAGGACAGTCGGAGGACGAGGACCTGGAGAGGCCGCCGAGGAAGAAGAAGAAGGCCAAGTCGCGGAAGGGGCTGGCCAAGGCGTTTGCGTGCACGACGCCGGGCTGTGATAAGTCGTTTACAAGACTGGAACACCTTGGACGACATCAACTAAACCGTAAGCAGGCTTGCTTCTATGACAAGAGTCGGAGCTGACAAGAAGTAGATGCACCCAAGGAGATCTTCAATTGCACGTGGCCCGGCTGTGCGAAGTACTTTGTTCGCGAAGATCTGAGGATAAGACATATTGAACGACATCGGCGGCGGCGAATGTCGGCAGACCCGAACGATCCGGTGCATGATCTGTCGCCGTCGCCGGCTCCGGACCAGCACGAGTCTGACGACTATCAGCGACAGGAGCCGATGAGCGCCAACATTTCAGCATACTTGACTCCTTCAGAGTCTAATCCTGCTCAGCAGCCAATTCAACAGCCGATACAGCAGCCAATTCAGCAGCCGATTCAACAGCCAATACTCGGGCTTCCGCCGATTCAGCCACGGCCGATTATGGCCGCTCCGTCGTTTCCGGCAGTCCAGCCTGTCGAAAACGGGTATCCCATCGCTGTTGGCGGGTCTGTAGCGACAGATCAGTCCAAGATGGCATTTTCGTCAATCATGGAGTCCCCGAAACATAGCATGACTACAATCCCGCAGCTGCTAAATCCGCATGCAATGGCCGTGCGAGATCGGTCGATAGCGTACGCATCCGCAAGTCAGACGATGCTTCCTGACGGAATGCGGTCTCAGTTTGACCAGAATACTACGGAAGTAGAGATTCCGACAGATATAGCAGCCGGCGTGACTGAATCGTCTGCAGATCTGATTGATTGGTTGTTCTCAGACGGCATGCTTTCTGGCGCGCGGGAGTTTTTCGCGCCGACGGATTTCGAATCATTTTTAGAGGCGCCGATGATTGATATCACGCAGTTGTCGACTCCGCCGCAGTTTACCTATTCGCGTGTCATGTCGGAGAAGAAGCACGATGAGCTGGTTGCGTTAGTGCCAAACTTGAAGGATGACGCTGGGTTTTCGTTGGAAGATATCCGGTCGTATCTGGATATGTACTGGCACAAGTTTCATTTCCAATTTCCCATTCTACACCGGCGATCATTCGAAGTCGATTCTACGCCGGCGCCGCTGTTACTGTGCATGATTCTGATTGGCGCGTCGTATGCGCAACAAAAGTCGTTGACACTCAAAATCGCAGAGCCGTTGCGATGGATAATCTTTGGCTCACCGGATTTCCACCCGCCGACTAGATTGTGGGTGCTTCAGAGTTTGCTTCTGCTTGAGACTTACGAAAAGATGCTGTCGACGCGGAAGATGCACGAGCGCGCACATATTCACCATGGCGCGACGCTGCAGTTGATTCGTCGCGGTTCGACGATACACGATTCTTCTGGCGTTGCATTAGGCGAGAATGCGGATGGGACGACGTGGAAGCGGTGGGTGGAGGCCGAGTCCATCAAGCGGGCCATTCTTATGGCGTTTATTCTTGATGTTATGCATGCCCTGATATTTGGACACAGTTTATTGATGTATGCTCACGAGATGCGATTAGCGTTGCCGTGCGACGATGCGATTTGGGAGTCGACTCAGGATGAACGGAGAGTTTTGATTGAGAAGACGCCGATGCCGTTCTTGGTGGGACTGAGGCGGATGCTGAATAATGAGACGGTGGAGGTCGACGGACTGGGCCGGCATGTGCTGATGTGTGGAGTCATGTCGCTGTCGCTGCAGATGTCGCAACAGGCGCTGCAGGTGTCATCGATCGGCTGGGGATCGTTTCGGGATACGTGGAAGAACACGCTGGGTCGGGCGTTTGATTTTTGGTTACAGGACTACGAAGCACGGAGACGGCAGCAGTTGCTTATTGCCGGTGCGGCCGGGGAAGGCATGAAGGACAGCGCGAGCGTGGCGTCAAGCGTGGACGTGCAGAGCGAGCTGGTGCCGCTGTTTGTGCTGCTGCATCGATTGGCACACGTGAGCATGCACGTATCGCGGTACGAATTGCGTGTGTTTTGTGGTGATCAACGGGTTCTTGGGCGGACGGTGCAGGCAAAGGACTACGAAGTTGCGCGGCGGTATATGGCTGAGTGGGCAGTGACGTCTGGCGCGAGCGAGGCCGCGTTCCATTCATTGCAGGCGCTATATCAGGTGTTTATGCTGGGCGATAATGCAGAGCCAACGGGTCCGCGTTCTCCGCGACTTACGGCGTCGTACCCAGCGGGATATCAGCTGTGCGACGATGCTTTCACGCATCGCGCTGCTATGGTGGTCCACTGCACGCTCGTGTACTGGGCTTACGCGTTTTGTCGCTACGGTCCTGAATCGCGCATGCTGGGCAATAATCGGCGACGGTCGTCGGTGTCGAGCGACGCGAGCAAAGCTGGTGCCGGGCAGTGGAAAGGGCAGGAGTGGGCGATTGCGGCCGAGTCCGGGCGGGCGTTTTTGGAGCGTGTGAGTCAAGCCGGGAGTGCGACTGAATTAGAGAAGCTGGAGAATAAGCATTTTACGGTGGGACTGCTAAAGTGGGTTATTTTGTCGCTGCAAGGGTGCGAGTGGGAGCTGATGGACGAGATGGTCGCGATATTGGAGGACTGCGTGCAGCGGAGTTTGGGATTGCTGGTGTAGTTTCTTATTTATTCATTTTTTAAACATTGTATAATCGTAAAACAATTGAACAAACTAGAGCAAAGTGTAGCCACCGTCGACGACGATGTCGGCTCCGGTGGTGAAGGAGGAGGCCTCGGAAGCGAGGTAGATGTAGGCGCCGACGAGCTCCTTGGGCAGGGCCTCGCGGCCGAGGGGGATGCGCGCGGCCCAGTCCTTGCGCATGTTCTCGTCGGCGAACTTTGTGATCTCGGTGGTCGTGTATCCCGGGGAGACGCAGTTGACGCGGGCAAACGGGGCCCACTCGACGGCGAGGTTCTTTGCGAGATGCGTGACGGCGGCCTTGGAGACGTTGTAGGCGGTCTGGCGCTGGGGCACGTTGACGATGAGGGCCGAGATGGAGGAAGTGAAGATCAGCGAGCCGTGACCCTGGGCGCGGAACATGAGACCGGTCTGCTTGGCCACGTTGTAGTTGCCGTCGACGTTGACGGCCATGATCTCGCGCCAGGCCTCGTCGTCGGGCGGGTCCAGCAGCGCGCCGGCGGTCCAGGTGATTCCGGCGTTCGAGACGACGATGTCGATGACCGGGAAGGTCTCGCGGGCGGCGACAAAGGCCGCCGCGACGCCCTTTGCGTTCGCGACGGGGATTTGCAGCGGCAGAACAGTCACGCCGGTCTCGGCGGCGAGGGCAGAGGCGGTAGCCGCGGCGGACGCGGACGAGTTGTAGCCGAGCACGATGTTGGCGCCGGCGGCCGCGAACGCGGTGGCGATGGCGAGGCCGATGCCGGTGGACGCGCCGGTGATGAGCGCGGTCTTGCCTTTGAGCGAGAAGAGGTCCATTGTGCGTGTGTAGACGTGTGCTGTGGTGTGCGGGTGTAAGGGGGTGGATTGCTGGTTAATAAGAATTCAAAAGTCACGAAGTGCCCGCACCGGGCGACGCGTGCGCCGCACGGCGCGCGGCGGTTTAGCCGATTTAGCCTGCGGCGCGGGCTGCGGCTCAATTGGGAGTTTTCTATATAGCGCGGCGGGCTGCTCGCGCCTGGAGCCCTGCTCCTCCGCCTCCGCATCTTCACCACTTCCCCCGTCGCCAAACCCAGTCTCCCGCCAGACACCATGACGGTCGCGCAGAAGCCCAACATCGGCGTGTACACGAACCCGGCGCACGCGCTGTACGTCGGCTCCGCGCTGCCGGCGGCCGAGGAGCTGGTGCCCGCGCCCGGCGAGGTCATCGTGCACATTCGCGCGACCGGCATCTGCGGGTCGGACCTGCACTTCCAGCGACACGGCCAGATCGGCCCCACCATGGTCGTCCGCGAGGAGCACATTCTGGGCCACGAGTCCGCGGGCGTCGTGATTGCGAAGCACGCGGACGTGGCCGGTCTCGAGGTCGGCGACCGCGTGGCTCTCGAGCCGGGCGTGCCGTGCGGACAGTGCGAGGTCTGCCTCAAGGGCCACTACAACGGCTGCCCGACCGTCGCGTTCAAGTCCACGCCGCCGGTTCCGGGCTTTCTGCGACGATACGTGAACCATCCGGCCGCGTGGTGCCACAAGATTGGCGAGATGCCGTTCGAGCGCGGCGCGCTGCTCGAACCGCTCGCGGTCGCGCTGTTCGGACTCGAGACCGCGGGCGTCGTGCTCGGCGACCCGGTCGTGATCCTTGGAGCCGGTCCTATCGGCATCGTGTCTGCCATCTGCGCCAGAGCCGCCGGCGCGGAGCCGCTCGTGATCACGGACATTGACGCCGGCCGGCTCGCGTTCGCGCAGGAGCTCGTGCCGGGCCTGCGCACTGTGCTCGTCACGCGCGAGATGACGCCGGAAGACACGGCGGCCGCGATCATTGCCGCCGCCGGCACGAAGCCGCGCATCGCGCTCGAGTGCACGGGAGTCGAGTCCTCGCTGCACGCGGCCATCCACTCGCTGCAGTTCCGCGGCGTGTGCCACTGCATCGGCGTCGGCGCGTCGACGCAGTCCGTGCCGTTCATGATCCTCAGCGTCAACGAGATCGACCTGCGGTTCCAGTACCGGTACATGAACCAGTGGCCCAAGGCCATCAGACTCATGAACGGCGGCCTGCTGCCGGGCGTGGACCGGATCATCACGCACCGCTTCGAGCTGGACGACGCCGTCAAGGCGTTCGAGACGAGCGGCAACCCGAAGACGGGCGCTGTTAAGGTCATGATTGTCGATAATTAGAAATATATTAATTGCTCTGTGTAACTACGTCCAGGTTTACGAGTCGTCGGTCTACTAGGGCTATAGAATCTAGGGTTTAAAATATCTAGGGTTTAGAACATCTAGGGTTGATAGACCTCCAGGGTTTGTAAAACCTTCAGGGTTTACAGGGTTTATGAACGTCCAGGGTTTGTAGTTCACAGGGCTCTCGGCCAGAGACAGACTTCCCCTTTCGGCGCAATTAGCCGATATACCCGGGCCCTGGGGCGCACGTGACCGTTCTCCGCAGTCGGGAGCGCCTCCGCGTTCGCCCCGCACGCAATCGCATGTTCTCGCCTGCCAGGCGCTCGGAGTGCTCTCGCCGCGGTTTCCCCAGCAACCACGCACCCGCCCGAAGCACCCGAAGTCAACAAACAGCGCCAGTAAGCAGCAACAAACATCAACAAACACCATTCCGCCCTCGACCTTCTCCGTGCCCGCGCTCGTGCTGCACGTCCCGCGCCTGACCGAGACGCCGGCGCCCGCGATGCCGTCCGCCGCCCCGCCGTCCTCCGCCTCCTCGGCCGCCTCGTCCTCGTCCTCCACCTCGTCCACGCCCGCGGCCGCCATGGACGTCCAGCTCCAGCAGCAGCAGCTGCAGCTCCAGCAAGCCCAGGCGCAGGCGCAAGCCCAGGCCCAGGCCAAGCAGCAGCGTCGGCGCATATCGCGGGCCTGCGACCAGTGCAACCAGCTCCGAACTCGCTGCGACGGCAACCTGCCCTGCAAGCGCTGCAAGGGTACTTCTACTCCACTTACACTTGCCACCATCCATCGCAATGCTAATACTCAAGCAGACCTCGTCGTCCAGTGCGAATACGCGCGCCAGATGAAGAAGCGCGGCAAGGGCTCGCACCGCTATGCGTCGCACTCGGCCTCCAACTCGACCTCGACCTCGTCGGCGAACACGCGCCGGGCGCGCAGCGTCGCCGCGACCTCGATTTCGACCTCGTCCTCGACCTCAGCAGCTCACGAACGCGAGGCCGACCCGCAGCACCAGTTCCAATACCATCTCTACTCGCCGCCGCAACCGCAGATTCGCCAGATGCACATCCAACCGCAGGTTCAATCTCAATCCCAGTCTCAACCTCAGGCTCAGGCTCAATCTCAGTCTCAGTCTCAACCTCAAGCTCAGCAGCCTTCACAACCTTTCTCTCAACCTCTTTCCCAATCAAATCCTCAATCACAACCTCCACATTCAGCACAGCTTCCGCCCCCGGCCGCGCTGCTCCTCCCGCCGCCGCCGCCCCTCAGCCTCGACCGCCGTCTCTCATCAACTTCCCCCAACAGCCTGCCGCCGCCGTCCGCGCTGCAAGCCATGCAGCCCTCGCACGTCTCGCACGTCTCTCCCGCATCCTCGCTTGGCTCGCTCGAGAGCTCAACCCCCAGCGCATCTGCCCGCAGTCTTTACAACCCGGACGACGATCGTTTCGACCAACACACCCATCCAACACCGCAGGACGCGGCCTACCTCGACGGCCTCGACGACCTCATGGTCTCCGACGTGGCCCATATCTTTTCCTCCACCGGCCACAGTGTTATTGTCAAAAACAGCCAGTCCGTCGCAGGCAACACGCCCAACTCGGCCTCCGTCTTTGTCCAGACCCCTGGCGTCACAACTCCGCGCTGGCTCGGTATCAAGTCGCCTTTCCCGGCTTCACTTTCTGCCCTCTTTGCCACGCCCGTTCCCGGCACGCCGCGACTTGCTCCCGGCGAAGACAACGTGCAGGGCGTGTACCCGGTCCTGGCCCCGATCCTGTCTTCACTCGACTTCATCTCGCCCTCGCTGGCGGCCGATCTGCTTGAGGTCTACTTCTCCAACACGATCTACGGCATCGCGCACTTCACCCGCCGCTCCTCGATTCTTGCCATCCACCGCACACCGCGGCAGTGCACAAAGGGCCTGCTCTACTCGTTCCTCTACATTGCCGCCCACGTGTCGGATCACCCGCACATGACCACGACGCCGAACTCGCGGACAGAAATCATCGCAAAGCTGTTCGAGCTGACCATCCAGAGCCTGCAGCCACTTGTGCACGCGGACAAGTCCGGCAGTCTCGACGACGTCATGACGTACATCCATCTCGGCATCATCTCGTCCGCATCTGAATTCAAAGGCGCGTCCTTACGATGGTGGCATGCAGCATGGGGTCTCGCGAGAGTGCTGAAGCTCAACGTTGAGGCTTCGTCGGCGTCCAACACTTCCTCCTCCGCAGGCGGGAAGCTGTTGCCCGCTATGACGACGCCCATGTCGGAGGAAACGCGCGAGGAGCGGCGGCGCGTGTGGTGGCTTTTGTTTCTTGTCGATCGGCACCTGGGATTGTGCTACAACCGCCCGATCTCGGTCATGGACCACGAGAGCAGCAGTTTGTACCGACCCTGCCCGGACGAGCTGTGGCAGTCCGATCTGGAGCTGGTTCCGGCGGAGCAGGCGCGACGGGAGCGCGGCATGACGTACCGCATCACGGGCAGCGACGTGTGGGGATACTTTCTGCCGCTCATGACGTTGCTGGGCGGTATTGTGGACTTGCACCAGCTCGAGATGAACAACACGCTTGCTGTCTCGCGCGAGGTTACGGATCCGATACGTGCGACTCTGCGAGCGCGGCTGGATGAGTTTTTGAGAAGTGTAGATGAGTATCGGTACGAGGGCGCGAATAATGGCGGAGGTGGACCGCAGTCGCATATGAGCAGCGTGGACGCGATGGACGAGGATGGCAGCCCTTCCAAGTCGCCAGACTCGGTCACGTCGTCGCAGAGTCAGAATCAGAATCAACACCAGATGCAGCATATGCAGCAACAGCAGCAGCGACTGACGGCGCGAACTGTGTGGAAGGAGTACTGCCGGTGCCTGGCGCACGTGTTTCAGATCCTGGTCTCTGGATACTTTGATCCGATTGAGATGTTGAGTCTGCCGCCGACGATGGTACTGGACCCGGACTTTGTGGGCGTGATTCAGCATTCGCTGGATTTTGCAAAGAGTTTGAAGCGGATCCTCGAGGTCGACCAGGATCTGAGAACGATTCCGTTCTTTTTCGGGATCCACATGCTGCAAGGGTCGTTCACTTTGCTGTACATTGTGGACGTGTTGGGCGACAAGGAAGTGCGGGTGGCTTGCGAAACGATTGTGCGTGCGCACGAGGTTTGTATAGTTACACTCAACACGGAGTACCAGCGCAACTTTCGGCAAATCATGCGCGGTGCGTTGCAGATGATTGACACGTTTGAAGAGCGGCGACGACACGTGCATATGCCGCACAATCATCTCTATGGCGGGTCGCCGCCGGAGGAGGTGGTGTTGAGCGAGATGGAGGATAGTAAGCGGCGGCGACGCGGGTTGTTGAATTTGTATCGATGGTGTCGGGGCGGGAACGGGCTTGCTGTGTGAATTAATTACTTGCTACTTTGGTTATGACTGGGACGGGGAGTTTGAACATGTATTGTATCTATAATTACTAGTTAGGCATAGTTATATAATTGATAATAAAGCGTTCTGTTTGGTTACTTCAAGACTATTATACAAAACTCATTTGATTCAAGACTAGACTATAAAGGAGAATCCTTTCCGGCCGCGCCCAACAAGCGCAGGCCGTCCATGGCGTCCTCCGCGAACGCGGCCACGGCGCCATCCTGCAGTTTGGTCATCTCAAGCGATCCCGCGTTGGCAACGAGGAACGCACGATACTTGACGTAGAGGTTCTTGTTCATGTTGACCTTGCGCACGCCGAGCTCGATGACTTTGGCAATCAGATGTGGTATGATCGGGTTCGTTCCATGCAGAACGAGCGGCGTGGTCGGTAGCAGCGAGCGGATCGTGGCCATACGGTCGAGTTGCCAGAATTTGAGCGGTCCGCCCTCAGGATACGGACCATGAACATTTCCAAACGAGGGAGCAAGGAAGTGTGCGCCGGTGCGGGTCATGAACTCGTGAGCGACAGCGGGGTCTGTATAAAGCGCGTCGAGAACTTCGGGAAGCCCGTCCTCGCCACCATTAATCCGGCCCATCTCGGCTTCAATCGTGATTCCGACAAGTTCGGCTTTTTTTACGATATCGGCCACGAACGCGATGTTGGCCTCGTGGTCAGCCGAGGACGCGTCGACCATGATCGAATCGAACGGCAACGTCAGCGCAAGCTCGACGTCCGCGGGATCGATGCAATGATCGAGATGCAGCGCGATGGGTACTTTGGCCGCGCGAACTGTTTCTGCTGCAAATCGCACAAAGGCCGGACCTTGCGTGTGAAGAGACCAGGGGAACAGTTCAATCATACATGGCGCGTTGAGTGCTTCGGCTGCGCGAACCGCGCCGAGAACCGCGTCCGCGTGGTAGCAGTTGAAGGCCGGGACCGCGTAGTGGCCGGCTTCGGCCGCGGCAAGAATTTGGAAGGTCTTGTTGGTGTGTGGGAAGGCCATTGTGGTAGCTGGACGGTCGTGATGTCCAGTTTCGAGGAGGAGCGATCGTTCTTATAAGTTCGAAATCGTCGATGCGGCGGAAATGAGTTGCGCTTTTCCGTTGAGTTGGTTGAATGTGGGATGGATTGTTGGAAAGTAACTCAACTGGTTATAACGCAACTTGACTCTGTCGAATGTTCATGCTTGCCCTTGACAAGTGAGCTATTGGCAATTGAAGAAATTGCAAGTTCAAACAGACTCTAGGAGTTAAACCCGGGGATACAAAGGGCCAAGCAAGCTTGGATCCGATAAGATTAGATCGGGGAAAGGCACTTGCTGTAGATCGAGTCTGAGCCACAAACCCTGTAAACCCTGCAAACCCTGGTTTCATAAACCCTTCAAACCCTTCAAACCCTAAAGCCCTTTAACCCTTAAATTTAGAACTTTGGTAAATTGCTCGAGCTGTAATCCAAACTCAGATGCGGCATCTGGATTCTGGATGTACCAGCACACAACTGCAGTTTAATTACCTGTAGAGTTACTTGTAGTTCTAAGCTATACAAGATCCCTTCTCCCTCCTCTATCCCTCAGCCTGATCCCCATGCCCGGCTGCTAGAATATGACCGACGCCAGCACGCGGTCGGCGCTCGCGGACTCGGTTCGCGAGCTTTCGTTTGGATGCGTGCGTGACTTCTGAACTATATGTATCAAGACAAACAACTAACAGACATCACAGATCTCGGGGATTGCGGGAAAGCTTTTTGAGTACCCGTTTGACACGGTCAAAGTGCGTCTGCAGAGCCAGCCGGACGGCCAACCGCTCAAATTTAGAGGACCGGCAGACTGTTTTCGGCAGACGTGGACGAACGAGGGTGTTCGCGGGTTCTATCGGGTAAGCTTTCGTTCTTCACTTTATTTGGATATCAAACTTGTTGCAAGAAAGAGCTAACAGCAAAGGGTTTGGCTTCGCCATTGGTGGGCGCGGCGGCAGAGAACGCGTCGCTGTTTCTGAGCTACGATTCTTCGCAGAACGTGGTCCGCAACCTGTTCTATCCCGACTTGCTGGCCTCCGACAAGCTCCCAGTTCCAGCACTACTAGCATGCGGAGGCGCCAGTGGGACCTTCACTTCGTTCATTCTAACGCCAATCGAGCTGGTCAAATGCAAGATGCAGGTCCAGAATCTGTCTTTGTACGATTCTGCCGGATCGGGTTCGGCACGGGAACGGGTCAGAATGCCGGGTGCGTGGTCGCTGATCCGTGAAATATACCGCGAGAATGGGGTTGTCGGGTTCTGGCGCGGTCAACTGGGCACGCTGTTTCGCGAGACTGGCGGGTCGGCTGCGTGGTTTGGCGCGTACGAGTCTGTCGGCGGGATTTTGCGGCGGCGGCGAGCTGACTCTTCTTCGTCTTCTTCTTTGGACGAGAAAAACGCCAGCGCAACCACAAACACGACAGGCGAGGCGATCGTAGCAGGCGCGTGTGCCGGCATCGCGTACAACCTGTCGCTGTTCCCCGCCGACAGCGTCAAGTCGCGCATGCAGACCGAATCCGTCCTCGGCGCCGAGCATGGCAGGAACCGCGGGTTTTGGGCCGTCGGCCGGGACATGTACCGCGCGGGCGGGATCAGAGTGCTCTATCGGGGCTGCGGAATGACGGTCGCGCGGGCGGCGCCGAGCAGTGCGATTATCTTTCTCGTGTACGAGAGTTTGAAGGGCGCGTTCTAGCTGTGTATATACAAAAGTTACAATATATTGACTATAGATCACAATTGACAGGATATTGACAAGAAAATCAAAAGACTGCGACCGCGTTCGGTGGAGACGACACGCCGCCGACGACGTTTAGGGGCACAGAGGTGAAGAAGAACGAGTGCCGGTTGAGTCTGTTGCAGGTTGCCGCCAGCTCGTCGAGATCAAACAGCTCGCCGAACGGGATACCCCAGCCCGCCAGACAGATGTGGTGAAGCGACATATCTGCGCTGACGGCTGGAAAGACCTCGACGCCGAGCGAGTCGCTGGCAAAGGCCGCAAAGTGGTTTGTCCAGAGCCAGGCGAGCATGTCGTCGCAGACCTCGAGTCCGATGGAACATACCGGCCGGCGCGCGACGAGCTCGGCCCGCGAGTTCTCGTCCATTGCGCGATACTCTGCTATTGCGCCGGTGCGAATACACAACACGTCGCCGGCCCGCAACTCGATCGCGTCTTCCTTGACAATCTGTTGTAGCGCATCCAGCGTGATCGCGTGCGTCTCGTACGCCGAATACTTCACGCCATGTCGTGCCGCCCAGGCCGCGTAGTCCAGCAGCACGCCGCGGCCCATGATTCCGTGCTGTGCCCAGTTACTCATCCCGAGTCGCGTGCTGCCAGGCGTCAAGATCTCGCGCGCGCCCGTCCCGCCGTACCAGACCACGCGCTCGTCTTCGGCTTTCTTAGCCACCGCGCCCGCGTCAACGCCAGCCGTGAAGTGCAGCGGCTGCGAATGATGCCGAAACCCGTCCCATTGGGATCCAGACTGTGGATTCAGATCCATCTCGTCGTCGATCGCGAACGGGAAATCGACATAATGCACGTCCAGCGCGAACTTGGGCCGTCCGAAGAACGGATGCGAGAACTCGCCCAGCGGCAGCGACAGGCTGGCGCGCTCGCCTGTCCGGATCTCGGACGCGGCCGACTCGCGGACGTAGTCTGCGGTCATTAGGCCAAGCATGCCGAGACTCTCGCGTGCCGAGCCGGGCTCGTACGGCCAGAACTGTCGCTTGTTGGGCAGGTCCGCGTACGCCGGCAGGTCCGCGAAGGTGGTTGGGATGGTCATCTTTGTTCTTACTCTTTCACCAAACCAATTCAAAAACAAAAAACAGGATCATCTTCTTGATATTTATATTCTTCTCCTGCTGAACAAATGCGGGGATCCCATCTCTTCGCGTCGAGCGGACGCGGGGAAATCGAAGTCCGGGGATAGCGCCGCGCGTCATGTGTCGGCGCGGTGTCCGTTTGTTTGTTTACTTTGGTGTTTATTTACCTTTTGAGGTGTCCCATTTCCATAATGCGTGTACTTAGATCAATTTTGCGTAGTAAAAGAATCATAAAGGAGCTATATCGCCGCCTTCGCGGCATCGCCCTTGCCTTCGCCTGCACCCGGCACCTCCGTGTAAGAATCCCTAACGTGATAATTATAACAAACATTGCGATCCGTCGACCAGATCTTCAGATCTTCCTAAGGCAGGCTGATTGGCTCATGACTGAGTAAGGCTGTTGAATGGTGAATTGCTGATTGCTGAGGTACTTATGTATTGATCGTCAAGAAGTCAAGGTACGTAAGTCTCCAATAAATTAATGCTCAGGTGTATTTAAATTGGTAACTAAATCTTCTGCGCATAATTGTCCCAATTTGGCATTTCTCCGAGATGTATGTTTTGCCGAATCAAGCAACCCCGTGCGGCGCGGAAAGCTTGGTTCGAGGGGTAAACAGCTCGATTTGGCGATAACGCGATAACCGATCAGCCAGCATCGGATACATATTCGATCGCAATTGCCCGACTATTTCGTTCAAACAGTCACCAACCGCCGGGTTGTTTGCTTCTCGTCGTCAATTACTCAATTGCAGTAGCTGACAGCAAACAAACATGGCTGCCCCCGAATGGCCGCGTCCCGACACGGCGTCCGACTCGGCGCTAGACTACGCCGTCGAGCCCCGGTACGAATACAACCACCCCGTTCTCGGCAAGATGGTCGGCGTCGTCCGCGGAAACGGCACACTCGTCCAGTTCCGCGCGATTCCGTTTGCCAGTGTGCCCGCGCGGTTCCGACAGAGTGTTCTGAATCTGGGCTTTGGCGACGATGCGGCCGACAGGGACTTCACGAAATATGGGTAAGTTGACTTCTTGACGATCAATACGTACAATCACTTGAGCGACCCTAACAAGGCAACAGCGCAGTCTCGCCCCAACCTTACGACGGGCCGTTCATTGACGGCCTTGGATGCGGAGGCGTGCGTCTGCCGCCCCAGCAGGTCATCTTTGACGAGTTCAAGTGCGTCAACCTGACCCTCACCGTGCCCATCAGCGCGCTCGAGGACACCAGCTCGAAGCTTCCGGCAATGGTATGGATTCACGGCGGCGGTCTACAGACCGGAGGAGGAGCCAACTACGGTCTGGAGGGTCAGTATATGACGTGACTTCTGCCACTGAAGTTTGGGCATTCTGTGCTAACTTCAAATCTGTATAGACGGCGCCAAACTGGTGGAGATGTCCATTGAGAGCGGCAGCCCCGTAATCTTTGCTGCTGTGCAGTACCGCCTTAATGGCTTTGGATTCATGGCCTCCGCCGAAGTTCTCGCAGAAGGCGCCAAACTCGGCGAGCCAGCTGGCAACTTTGGTCTCTGGGACGCGATCCACGGATTCGAATGGCTCCAGAAGTTCCTTCCTGGTTTTGGCGGCAACTCTGAAGAAGTCACGGCTTTTGGCGAGAGTGCGGGCGCCATCACGGTGTCCTACATCATCTTGGCAGATCCGACTCCGATCCCTCTTTTTAAGCGCGCGATCTTGCAAAGCGGTGCTGCGTGCACAATTCCCATCATTACCGCAGAGGAGGAGCAAGCCAGATTCGATTCAATCTGCAAGGACTGCATTCCCGGAGTTACAGAAAACAAACTGGACGCGCTTCGCAAGGTGCCCGCGTGGGACCTGATCAAGACTGGCCATCTCAGCGCTATTCTGCCGCCTCTTCTTGACGGATCACTGCTGAAGCAAAAGTATTACTTGAACGACGTGTCTCGGCTGACCCATGAATGCAAGTGGCTCGAATCAGTCATGACTGGAGACTGTCAGTTTGAAGTAAGCTCCACCTTATAATTCCTATGTATCTGAGAGAGATATAGTCTGACACATGATAATCTAGGGCGTCTTGTTCACCAGATTGTACGACTTCCGACTTTCAAAAATGCAAAATCCAAATATCTTCCTGTTCGACCTGCTCGAGCGCATGCTGGGACCAAAAGTTGCAGCCAAGCTTCCCGAAATCCTTGACTTCTACGGCCTCCATCCGTACGCCCAACTGCCGACATCAAACCTCCCATCACTGCTTTCCGTCTCTACCGAAGACTCGACCGAGATTCCCGTCCCGCTCTCGAAAGAGGAACAGCAACGCCTCTGTAATCTCGTTGGTGCAGTTTACTTCCACTCCGTGTCTTACAAGCTCGCACGCTGTGGTCCCACGGGAACCGCAAAGCCAGTGTACTACTACCATTTTGACAAAGTCAACCCATTCCCGAATCCCATGTTCTACGGCACCTCGCATCACTTTGTCGACCTCCTCTTTGAATTCCAGAATCTTATTGAATCTTTCCAGACAGTTGAAGGCGTCGAAGACCGCGAGTTCCAGGTCCAGACTTCAAAGAGCTTTGGCCAGAAATGGATCGAGTACGCGACCGGCGCTGCTCCGTGGCCCGCCGAGAAGGTTGGCGTGCTCGGCAACGAGACTACAAAGGATGGACTTTGGGCTGTTTTGACTGACGAGGAGGATGAGGTTGCTAATGGCCGCATGTTGAAAGCATGGCGCATTTTGGCCGACGAGTAACTAATGCGCGTCGGTTTGACTCTCGGTCAAAACATCACTTCAGACCAATTTTCCACAGCATATATTTATCGAGTGTTTATGCAGTGCTCGGTACGAAGCTGCGGCAGAGTAGGTTATACAACTACGTTTACGAGATGAGAGTGGAAATAATTAGTTAAAAGAACAAAAACAATTTTATCTGAGTCTATAAATCAAAAAATTACCAGTTGACTAACTAGCTTTGACTAACTAGTTAGTTAACTTGTAATTCAATGTAACCGCCAACCATTCTATCGTCCCCATCGCCAATCATAATCTATCGTCCCCAATTCGTCCCCAACGTCAACAGACCAGTCGACAATTCCCGGCAGCAGCATCGAACGTGTAGAGTAGAGTAGAGTAGTAACGTGTACAGTAGAGTAGTGTAGATAGACTGAGCGCGACAGAAGAAGAGAAGAGAAGTCAAGCGCGAGCGTGTTCGAGTTCGGAGAGAAGTGGAAGTATAGCTGCTGTGCCGTGCGTGTTGCGAGTGCGTGCGTGTCAAGGAGCGTGAGAGCTTGCGATGAAATGTAGAGTAGAACGCGAAGTGCACCTGTTTCCAACATGTTAGCCGCATCGAACACAAACACAAACCCAAGACCGCAATACTTTAGGGGATTCAACACGAAAGCCCTGGGAATAATATGGTCGATGATCTGTTGTCAGCAGCACCGCCCGCCTCGCCTCATCAGATACTAACAGCAGAGCCAGGGGTACCATCCGACGAACCAACGCAAATGAAGTACCGGAGAATGAAAGGTCAAAAGACTGGCGACTCTAAAAAGAGCACCGTCCCTGAGTGATGCACCACCCAGAAAGGACGGCTTTTGCAACGACATAAATTGTCTCGCGCCAAGCACAGCTGCGATGCCATCACCGAGCAAGCCCTCTGCATTGCAAGCGGGTAAACCCGCAAGCAAACATTATGCTCACCCTGACGCTCCGGACCGCAGCTTTGCACAGTCATATCAGCCGGATACGACACCGATAAGTCGCCGCATGGCTCCGTCTGAAACTCCCACTGCGTTCCTTCCGAAAACGAGACGCGTGCCACTCGAAGTAGTCGCCTCGCGCAGAGAGAGGAAAAGCGAAGCAGCTGCGATTGTTAGCATATCTTTCAGCGGAACGGAGCGGGACAGAAACTTACAAAGCGTAACGATAGTCGTTCGCCCTGATCCCGGAAAGGTCGAGGAAGGCGCCGGCAAATGTCGCATGGAAATGTCGTCATAGAGAAAGACGAGTGCCGAGCCGTGAGATGCGGATGTAGAAGGAGAAGAGAAGAGGGAGAAGGAGGAGAGATAGAAAGAGGAGAGAGAAGGAGGAAAGAGAGAAAGAGGAGGAGGAAAGATAGATAGAGGAGGAGGAGAGATAGAAAGAAGAGAGGAGAAGGAGGAGAGATAGAAAGAAGAGAGGAGAAGGAGGAGAGATAGAAAGAGGAGAGGAGACGGAGGAGAGATAGAAAAAGGAGAGGAGACGGAGAAGAAATAGAAAGAGGAGAAGTAGAAGGAGGAAATGTATGAGGTAGAGAGATGAAGTAGAAGTAGAGGCAAGGTGGTGGTTGGCTGTCGGGAAGACCGAAGCGTGCAAGCCATGATGGGCTTGGAGCAGCAAGGCTGTAGAAGAGTAGTCGCCAGTCCGGGATCACGCAGAGAATAAGAGCAAAGTTGCTGCGAGTTTGTTAGCATATCCTTCAGTAGAATAAAACAAGACAGAAACTTACAAAGCGTAACGAAAGTCGTTCGCCCTCATCCCGGAAAGGTCAAGAAAGGCGCCGCCAAAGGTCGCATGAAAATATTGTCATAAAGAAGGACGAGTGCCAAGCCGTAAAGTGCGGATGTAGAGAGTCATCAACGCGGAGAGGTAGAAGAAGGCAAGCCGTGAGGTGCGGATGTAGAGCCATCAACGCGGAGAGGTAGGAGGAGATAGATGAGGTGCCATGTGAAATAGAAGTAGAGGCAAGGTGAGGGCAGGCTATCGGCAAGGCCGAAGAGAGCAAGCCATGATAGGCTGGGAGGCAGGCCAGCGCGGCTGTAGAAGAGTCCGGCTGTTGTGGGCGCGAAGCTTTAAGGGCGGCGGCGGATGGGGAGGAGAGACGGGGGAAGCGGGCGGGAGGCCCTCTTCTT
>JAJLTV010000137.1:0-28589 GCA_030568405.1 Myxozyma monticola | reverse complement strand
ACTGGGCGACTACAACGAACTCACACTCGATCTCGGGCAACGTGTTTATGATCGGCGAGACCCCCATCGCCTGGTCTGCGCGTCGCCAGACCAATACGGCTCTCAGCACCTGCGAAGCCGAATACAACGCCGCTACCGACGCTGCTCGTGACATCGCCTGGGTACGGCTCCTATACTCTGAAATATTCAATACGACTCTCGAAGCTCCCACGCCGCTCCTCATGGACAGCAAAAGCGCCATCCAAACCTCTCTCAACAATGGGATCACGCCTCGCAATCGTCACTACCTCATTAAGGATCGTTTCCTCCGTGAATGCATTCAACAAGAACTGGTTCTACCTACGTACCTCGCGTCCAATCTCCTCATCGCAGATGGTTTCACCAAACGACTCGCGCAACCAGCACACTCTAAGTTTGTCGAACGCCTTCAACTTCTATGATAGTGGATTTTAACAGGCTTGATTAAGGGGGGGTGTTGGCAGTAGGGTATGTCACGGGGCATGGCGTGACCTGGGCAGAGGGTACAAGACCCTGGGTTGTGGTTATATATATGTTTCTCTCCTTCCATAGTTTTCTTAATCTTCATCTATTATCATCCACAGATTTAATTGCCAAATTCTCAAAATTATTTTAAATCGAAAAAATTGCATTTAACTTTCGACATCTCAAACTGCAAGTAAGTTCTTCTTACAGTTAGCTGCATCTCACTCCAGACATATCCAACAATACCTTAATACCAAACCGCGCGTACTGCTGCAGTGCTGCTACAGTAGTCAGTAGACTCAGTACTACTAGTTCTAATTTACCATGCACAGATGCACGCAGCGGTCGCTCTGCTATATTTGTTATGCCTTGGGCCTTGGCTTAAAGGAGCTCTGCGACTTTTTTTGCAAGCCGACTCTATCCATGAATTCTCATATTTACACTGGCATCTATATCCACAAAGAGTAGAGAAGTACAATCTGCAATCTGCATGAGTGATTTTATAGCAGAGTGAGACTGTCGGAATCGCTTTATGGTGACTGCTGACTGATGCAGTAATGCTGCACCGGTATTATTGAACATCATCGTTGTGAAGCGCTGGCAGACCTGACGCATTCACCATCACCGAGAGACGCGTAACAGCCGGCTATTGGAGCATTCCCACAAAGAAAAAAAAACTTCAGCCCAGTAATACCTCAGCTATACCGCCAGTATAACTATTAACTTAAGAGCAATAATCTTGGCTCCAGTTGGAGCGTGTTCTTTCCCACTTTCTATCAATAATCTCCATCCTCTTCTCAGCCAAATCGATCTCGTCTCGCATATAACATCGTCCGTTTGGAAAAAATAGTTTCCGTAATTTTATCAAGCATTGTTGAAGTGGCCGGTGCAATGAAGTGAGATTTTGTAGCGATTTGCGAAATTCAGTCTCGTCAGATATGATGCTCAACTTTTCATTGCAAAGTGCTTTGTGAGCGTAGAGATGCGAAGCTCTGAATAGATCTGCTAGCCTGACAGGTACTTAATATATATGATCTATATCTACTGTTCGGTCGACTGAAAGCATAGCCCAAAGAAGGATTCAAGTACATCCGAGATTTTGAGATCCCTTCCTTCAAGAAAGCTTGTTCGTTTTCCCAATGTGAACCGTGATTAGAAGGGCCCGCTGCTGAGTAACTTTTCTCCAATCTGCCCTTGTCAACCGCTTCGCCGGACTCGTTTTCACCATTAAGCATGTCGACTATCATTGCCTTGCCATACCCGAGATTAACGCCTTTCACTATTGACTTCGTACAGTTACCCAACAAAGCATTAGGCAACACAAAGTTTGCCACGTTCGTTCTGTTTCCAGGAGGCGTCCAATATTGACCATGATGGCTTACAAGCTCTGCAAATTCACCTTGCGATAAACTCCTATAGATCATAATCATTGCTTGCATCTGCGCAGCAACCGACGACTCATCATAGCCAGCAAACGTCATCGCCAAAACCTCACCGCTAGGCACCACCGGTACTCCGAATAAACCATCCTCACAATTCATATTGTGTTGACCGAACTCCACTCTGATACTGTTATTGCCCAGGACTTCAATGGTCAATGGAACACCGCCACTGTGAGCGCTTGAACTGGCCGAGCCGACCGTTATGAGTAATGCCAAAAATAACATCACTGTAGAACACATATGATACCCTGGATTCGCCATAATGAGATATACGAGCGAACGACTTATTAAAGCGAGAAGCACCAAACGCTGGATTATGTAGTTAAAAGTTATTAGTTTATAAGCTAGCGTAGTTAATGATAAGACTCAACTGAGGCGCTCCTGCGCGGCATTTGCCGCATTACTCGACCCTTCGCAATCGCTTTCGCACCAGCACTCTCCAGAACTCAGAAGACAGAATAGCCAAGTCGGCAATATAAAATATTCCAGAATCCAGACTCCAGTGAGACTCATGAGAGCAAGTGAGTAACTCCTTATTTTTACCTTGCTTCACTATACTGCTATCGAAATGGCCGGATGACGCTGCGACGCATGCTGCCGTGAGCCTAGAATTGTAAATTTGTACGAGTCAGCCGCGGTCTACAGGCCTTGGCTGGTCGAGATCGCGGCTTAAACATGTCGACCTAATCCATGACATGCACGTCCAATTACAACTCACTTTACACTTATACACTTAAGACTTAAATGGTCATAACCAGGTTATTTATATTAGACATATTCACGTATCATCACATTCACACAAAAAACTATCCCAAGACGACTTAAACAAAAGAGTAGAGAGTGCAGCTGATATTTAGCCTGAATCACCTATCACCATCGCCCTTAACCAAAATGGTATAACCCCTAGAAAACTTTCACCGATCCAATCCATTCCAATCAATCTTGTTTGCCATCTTCAGCACAGCACTCCATTTCCTCAGTCAATATCTCAATCAACTCCTTTCCAAAATTCTCATCTTTCCCTCTCGCGAAATGCCTCCCTCCGGGAAACATTGATTTCCAAAACTTAAACATACACGGTTTAAGACATTGATAGCTTTCAGTGAAACCATCCAATACCTTACGAAACGAAGATTCTTTTGAAATCATGTCACATTTCACTCCAGCAAGTGATTCTGACGGATTTTGACGCCATGAATAGCCAAATAAATCTGGACCAGTGAAGATGGTATTTTCATCAACTCCGCAACAGATTGATAACATGACCCAAAAAAACGATTCAAAGATATCTTCAAGACAAAGTGTCTTGCCGAAAAGAAATTCGATTGACATATATGGCTGGGATCTCCAAAATAAATTCATGCTAGCATCTCGAATAGTCCGAGGATACTCGCTATTAAGACCAAGCATGAAAGCACCCTCGAGTTCAAGAAAATCGTATTCCTGAACAATTAGATTGTACGGTGTAATATCCCCATGTAAGATCCCGGTCTTTCGATAAAGCTCTTCAGATGCCCCAATGAAAGCTCGTATGCCCCACAGCATTGCCCAAACTGAAACTTGATGCAAGGGTCGTCCAACACCTTCAAAAAACAATCTCATATGCTGTCGATCGAGATCAAGAGGAATATTAATCGCCCTTCGAACATCAAATTCGTCCTTACAACCGACTTCCGTAGCAGTGAAACACGTGCCTGTTGACAGATCTAAAGCCGCTCGGATATTCCGGACATGGTATCATCCTCTCCATTTATCCGTACAGTCTCGTAGTGAACACAATTAGCAAAATATTTGATATCATCTCGTTTTGCCAGAGCGTATAAATCTCCATTTGATACAAGGTCCACTCGTTGCCAATAATCTTGCACAGTAAACTTCACTTCACGATCATTCTCCAAATGACCATGCCAGATGATAGGTGACGGACCTTCGATAAATTGTTGATTTCTCTTTGATACCAATCTGTCCACAATCACGAAATCATTCCCGTCACGCCACTTGACAGGGATGCGCCTGACCACAGACTCATCATTAATCGAAGTATCATATCCTAATTCAGCGTCATCAAGATACAAAAACCCAAGAAGCACCGCAATGAACTGCGTCCTCTGTTTTTTAATGTCAATATCAAGCCCACCAACAGCACCCCGTCTATCAAATTGAAACCCTCTGAGATATCTCCCACAGAGCGTAAACCCGAGCACAAATCGACGAGTAGGCTGACAATCGAAAATCTGTCGAGCATATCTCGCCAACTGCAACGTCGGTGACGTGCGCTGCAGCGTATCTGAATCTAATTCACCACACTCGGAGATTTTACAAGGTATCATAAGATTCGACCAGGCTGGTAGGTTGTCTAATATGGTAGTTTGTGAGTATCGAACATGCCAAAACTCGGACTTGATTTCTCATCTGGATCGTGCTTAGTACTGTCACTTGCGTCACAGGGATGGAAGTTTCGCATGACTTTCGACAATTTCGGGAATCCTCGTCGCTTAACTTGAGCTGCTAATTTCGTATCACGATGCAATGCCCGGTCAGCATCTAGAAATTCCACAAGCGCAGCAAAGTTCTTTCTCAAAAAGCAGGTCATTTCATCTTTATCGTAGGTCCCCTGCTTGCCTTCAGTTGACATCTTGTCGCCAAGTCTGTCTCTTACTTTAGGCTCTGGCACTTTCAAGTCCGTTGCAAACCTGCTCGCCAAAAACTCCTCTGCAATCACGTTCAAATTTCGACCACGATCAATACGATGGATGTAGAAATGATGGACTCCTTTGACAAAACTTGGAATGTAAACTTCTTCTCTCTCATACTCATCGTGTTCGCACCACAGTCGAGTAGTAGGTCGAGATAGACGACCAGCTGCCAGAGCGACCTCGATCCACAAATCTTTCAAACGGCGCTCGATAACTTCTGTCAGAAGCGGCTTCATACATTTGAAATATATGTCAGTTGGAACGGTGTCCCTAGCGTCTCGAATGGTCTGCAAAAACCCTTGCACTTCCTTGCCGGTTGGCATATAAATGGAAGAGACCCAGTCTTTCTGAGAGTGCAATTTCTTCAAATGGGCGCGCATGGCGGGATCATGTAAACCAGGTAAGAAATCATCAAAGGAGTTGAAACCAGCGATCAAATGGTCAATCAATTTGTTTTTCTCTGATCATATGTTAGCCGAGTGCTGCAACAGACTTGTGAAAGATATATACCTTCTTTCAAAGTGTAAAACCCTTCGATAGTTTCGACGGCTTCATACTTGGCACAATACGAATGAAATTCGGCGAAAAATGAGCTAAAACTATAATCGAACTTTTGTTCACGATTGATTTCCTCCTTGATTTCTTCCTGATCGCTGTTGCGAGACTCGTCTTCGGACCGAGAAAGCGAGGTCACTTCCCACGTTTCGGATGAAGTGTCAGACATTGAAACGTGTCGATATTCCTCGTGTACTGATTCAAGTCGTTAAAAGAACGAGGCTCACTTGAGTGAGTGTGATGGGTGACAAGGTAGGTAGCGCGCCGAATCAGTCCGCGGCGAAAGTTCAATAACCTCGAGTCTCTGGTAATCAAAAAAAAGTTAGGAGTAACTTAAACAGTCAGATCAAATGACGAGGACTTCTTTGAACTTGACACGGTAGATTGATGAGGTGGTAGTAAATATTTTTATGGGCAGTGCAAATCAAGACGCCGGTGTGATGGAATTTAATTAGAATTTCAAATTTAAATCTTCTTAAAAACACTTTAAATAATATAACTATTCAACTTTCTCCCAGCGACGGCCATCGTCTCCACTACTTCTACACCTCCTTCTTAGTGTCTATGGTCCTAGTACACTAGATTCGACCACCACCACCACCGGCTCACACAATGTCCGCAATCCCGCCGCGGCAGCGCTCAGCGCGTCTTGCCAAACCGCACCGGCGCGCGCAACAGCAGCCGACGGAGCTGTATCCCGGCCTGAACGACCTGTCCGACTTCCTCGAGGCGTTCCCGCTCGACGTGATCCGGCACTTCACGCTGCTGCGCGAGGTTGAGGCCAAATGTACTGCCTCGACTGCGCTTTTGGGCGTACTGGTGCCGCAGCTACTAGCGGCGCCGGTTGATGATCCCTCGAGAGACGCGCTGCTGGGTGAGGTGCAGCGCGTGGTCGCGGAGCTGCTGCCGTGTTTCGAGGAGAAGATCCATGTCGCGGGCTCCGCGACGGAGGCAGTTGCGCGGCACATGGACCGGCTTGACGACGCGTTCGAGCGGATTTCACGTGGCGGCGAGATCTCAGAGACAGTGACTTTTGGACCGGCGCATCATCCTGCGCTGCTGGGCGACGGCGGGAACAAGGGCGAGACGCAGACGCAGGCGAGTTCGCGGTCCGAATCGCGACGAGAGGCGATTGCCGCGAAGAGAGCAGCGCAACTCGGCGATGAGCAGTCTGTGCCGAAGAAGCGCGGACCGCCGAAGCAGGACGACAAGGAGAGTAATGGTAACGGAAACGGCAACAGCAATAACAACAGCAGCAAGGACGGTAAGCACGACGAGCCTGCGCAGCCCGTCAAGCGGCGCAAAGTCGCTTCCGTGGCGGCCCAGGCAGCAGCAGCAGCAGCAGCGGCCGCGGCCAGCGAGAAGCAAGAGTCTGCAGTGCCTGTCAGCTCGACCAGCGCAAGCACGAACTCGAACACGAGCACGAACACAAACACTAGCGCGCCCATCGCGCTTCCGCCGCCAGCGCCTGTCGACCGGCCTCAGTCGCCGCTGCGGGCCTCGACGCCGAGCGGAGCAGCAACAGCAACGACCACGACCACGACGACGAGTCGTCGCGGCGGACGAGCGGTCGCGGGACGGAATCCGCGGCGGCCGCCGACCACGGCAACCCGTTCACCGCCGCCGGTGCTGGAACCAGAAAGCGAGCCGGTCTATTGCTATTGCCAGCAGGTCTCGTACGGCGAGATGGTCGGCTGCGATGGACCGGACTGCAAGCGCGAATGGTTCCATCTGCCGTGCGTCGGGCTGGCCGCGCCGCCGAAGGGCCAGTGGTTTTGCAACGAGTGCGCGGCCAAATATGGAAGGAAGAAGCGTTAGTTCGGATTTACTTATGTTTCTTGTTATTGTTCTGTATTGTATTGGTAGTTATGGTTTGTTAGGTAGTTGGTAATGTACATGTATCAAATAGCGCGTCGCCGGACGCGCTCGCTATGAACGAGCTCGTCGTCGCCGACACCCACGCCCACGTTTCCCGCCCATGCAATCTTCCTCCGTCGCCGCTCAACAACCCACGCGCGACTCTGCCGCACATAAGCCACGACCTCTCTTGTCCGACTGCCGTCCTCCGCAATCGGTGCAAGCGCGTCCGCTCTCTCATCGTCGTAATCCTCGTCGTCGCCGTAATCGCCATTCACCTCTGCAAGCAACAAGTCGTCGTCATCGTCGTCCACTCCCAATGAATCTGAGAAATCAAAAGCAGTGATCTCGGCAAGCTGCGCGGAAGAGTACATTTGTGCTGGAAATGGCACCGCAACGTCAAGCTCGGCCTCGTTCGCGGGTGGCACGTCGACGTCCGCGCCGACCACGTCTTCTGCCACGCCGAGGTCGTCGGTCGAGTACGAGATGTGCGTCGCGTGCGATGCCGCTGAACCGTGTCTGAACAGCGAGTCGGTACCAACCGAGGACGAGTCAAACGAAAATCGGCGCGGGACAGAATGGAGTGACTGGAGAGAAGATTGGGTCGCGTTTGTGTGGGTTGTGTTCGTGATGTTAGTGGTGTTGGTGTTGTTAGTGCTGTTTGTCGCCTCCATTTCGATTTCGATCTCGGTCGCGACCGACCGCATCGACCGCTTCGACACTCGCGACCGTGTTTGCGCGCGTCGCTTGCTCGCAAACGACGCCAGTATTCTCCCCAATGCGCTCTCCTTGTCCTTCTCCTCATGCTGTTCCTCCCCATCCACTTCTCCCTCCTCCTCAATCTTCGCCCCCGTCGTCCGCGGCGACCCCCAATCATGTGTCCGCGTGCCATATATGACGCCCGCCCTGATCGCAGCCTCCTTCTCACGCCGCCTCGCAGCCTCCGACGACTCCAGACTCAGACTGCTCAGACTCGGCGGAGCTCGTAGCGCCCGTACGACTCGCACCGACGCGCGCCGCAGAAACGACGACGACGACGAAGACGACGTCGCGGGCGGCGGCTCGGCCGGCCGCCGTCGCCGCAGACGCGCGGGAAGCAGCGGCATGTGTTGTGTTTGATTTGAGAATATGTATCTGTTTTGCTGCAGTTATATGTTTAGAATCTATAACAGCGCCCGATGCGGCGACGCGCCATCGTATGTTTAAGGTTCTCACGTGACGCTCACGTGACCTTACGTGCCATAAAGTTTCACGTGCTTGCCACTGCTAAATTTGGAGCTTCTCCTCGAGCTTGTCGCGCTCCAAGTCCACGGCGAATCTCCCCCCGGCTGGTCCTACATACCAGTGCTGCTAGTCGCTGCTACCAGTATAAACTGGCCCGATGACGTCCGGATCCGCGTTTCCGCATCCGGCGCAGACCTTCAGCATTTCGCCGCACAGGTGTGTTTGTTGTTCTTTCTTGTTGTTTGTTGTTTCTCTCCTGTTTGTTGTTCTTCTCTGATGAAAACAACAAACAACTTCACAACAAACAAAGAATGCGTTCCCAGAAACTGACTCGGCCCAGATTTCAACAGCGCTCGCGCTCACATTTACTACGCCGTGCGCCTTCGCGCAAAACCCTCCTCGCGTCCTGCGCCATCGCAGCCCTTCTCTTCCTCCTCATCCCCTCACTTTCCTCACTCGCCGGCTCCTCACTCGGCTCCTCCATCTTTCGCGACGACCCTCTCATCACAACCGTCCATCATTATGATCTTGCCAAATCCCAGGGCTCTGGCCGTGGCTGGGAACGCGAGGAGCGTGTGCTCATGTGTATCCCGTTGCGCGACGCGGCGCCGCATTTGCCGCTGCTGTTCTCGCATCTGAGGAACTTGACATACCCGCACGCGTTGCTCGACATGGCGTTCTTGGTGTCTGATTCAAAGGATGAGACGCTGTTACTGCTTAATACGTTATTGGAGCGGTTACAAACAGATAAGAACCCATACATGCGGTTCGGCTCGGTTGAGATCTACGAGAAGGACTTTGGACAAGCTATCGGCCAGGGATTTTCCGATCGACACGGTTTCGAAGCACAAGGCCCACGTCGGAAATTGATGGCGCGCGCGCGCAACTGGCTTTTATCAGCCGCCTTACGACCAGACCATTCCTGGGTTTACTGGCGTGATGTGGACATTGAGGTCGCTCCAGCAACAGTGATTGAGGATCTTATGCGCCATAACCGAGACATCATCGTGCCTAATATCTGGCGTCCATTACCAGACTGGCTTGGCGGCGAACAACCTTACGATCTGAACTCGTGGCAAGAAAGTGAGACCGCGTTACAACTTGCTCAGACATTGGATGAGGACGCGGTTATTGTTGAAGGTTACGCTGAGTTTGCCACGTGGAGGCCACATTTAGCGTACCTGCGGGACCCTTACGGAGACCCTGATTTTGAGATGGAAATCGATGGGGTTGGTGGCGTGTCGATTCTTGCCAAAGCAAGAGTATTTCGATCGGGTGCTCATTTCCCGGCGTTTTCGTTTGAGAAACATGCAGAGACTGAAGGGTTTGGAAAGATGTGTAAACGGATGGGATTGTCGGTTATTGGGTTACCGCATTATGTTGTTTGGCATATGTATGAACCTAGTGTCGACGACATGCGATACATGTCCGAGATGTTTCAAGAACGATTACGCAAGGAGAAGGAGACGATCGAGAAGGGCAAGGAAGAGGCTACCAAGGAAGCCGACAAGTCCAAGGAAAGTGACAAGAAGCCTGTCGACGCGTCCGAGGAGGACTCATCGTCATCAACAGAAGAACCCAGCGGTGGCTCACCATTACAAGAAGCCACCAAGGAAAACAGTTTACTCGAGATGTACGACAGTCCCGAGTACTTCCTTGATTCAGTCAAAGCTGCCGAGTTACGGGCTGCCAAGCAAGTTGCGGCCGAGATGGAGTTGGCTAGAAAAGAAGCTGAGCGCAAGTTGCGCGCGGAACAGGAAGTGTTGATGAAAGAAGCCACGGCTGCGAAATTGTCAAAGACGGGAAAAAATAAGCAAGAGCCGAAGAAGCAGAAGAAAATTATCGGAAAGGATGAATGATAATTTTTTGCTCTGGTTTTGTTTCTAGAAGTGGTTTCTTTCAAAGAAGTGTAAACCTGGGTCCAGGAGTCTGCGTTGCATTTGTATTTTTTACATACTTTTACATTGTTATACATAGTCGCCATATTTTTTTGTTGTTGTACATACATAAATCTGTGCTAACGATGCTTTTCGTTCTCTAGACGCGAGTAAAGCAAGTAGAGTGCCATTTCTGCATATTTCAGTTAGTACAGCTCCCGTCAATTAAGTCAAAAAACAAAACAGAAACTTACGGTTACACTCCGTCGTCCCCGTAATAGTGACCAACCGCTCATTACTAGTGTCCTGAGGCTCATTGATTTTGATATTCGAACCAGACAACTGCCGAATCTCATTAATCTTAGTTCCACCCTTTCCGATAATAGCGCCGACCATATCGTTCGGAATGAAAATCTGCTGGGTTAATGGTTGTCCTGGCATAGCTTGTTGAGCCTGTTGTTGCGCGCTTTGAACTGATTGAACGTTTGGTACGACGGCTGTTGCTTGACGGCCTGCTGTTGCAGTTGCTGTTGTTGGTGCTGGTGTAGTTATGGAAATGGTTGCGTTCTCGATGGTAGTAGGACCCATGTCGCCGGTGTAGTCGGTTATAGAGTAACCAGAGGGAGAGACTCCAAGCGGGTTAAATGGCGTCTTGATCCCCTTTTGTACCGAGTTTCGCCAGTGAGCGGGGTGTGCGTAGACGCCGGCGACTGATCCGGGGACATAGTACTGAACCCGGGAAGTCGAAGAGGAGGTCGTCATGTCTTCAAAGAGCAAGTTGCAAAGTGCAGTGAGGGATGTGGTAATTGACGTGATGGAACCTGTGAGAAGGTATGTGTGTTCTGTCGAGAGCGGGAGAAGGGTTTTTGAGATGGCGGAGGGGGATGGCAGTGATGATTTGTGGGCGATCAGGAGACGGTGGGGGATTAGTGCTCTGAGCGCGTATTCGTCAGACGAAGGCGGTGATTCAAGCGACTCATTTGCTAAAGCTCGAGCAAGAAGCGCACAAGTCTGTCTTTGTTAGTCCATTCATGATTTCATACGACTCTTTTTCATATCAAAAACAACACTCACAGAGGAAACATCGTCAACCAACCCGCTAATCGTAGCAACCCTCTCCGCCGCACCGGGGATTAAATCAGACAACACGCAAGCAACTTTTTGATCGTCTTTAGTTATTTGCGCAACCGCGGACGCCGCGACGCGGGTTGCAAGTAGGACGCGAAGATGAACTGATGATGCTGGATCTGGCGCGTAGGTGGTGGCGGGTTTGTTGCTGGTGTTGTTACCCGCGTTCCCGTTCGAAGCACGTTTCGTCCGCGGTCCGTCGCGCGCTTCGGTGCGTCGTTTTGGCGCCATTGTGGTGGTTCTTGTAGGTATTTGGCAAAAGGTGCTGCTCGTTATTGTTGTAAAGTTATAGGAGGAGGAGGAGTTCGAAATAATGCTGGAGACGTCTTCAAGATCACACCAAACACGCTTTCAAAGTCACGCGTGTCAAAAGCGAAAAACTCTGAGACGCGTGTCCGTTCGAGATCTTAACCCAGGAGACTGGCAAACTACGTGTATATCAACCACGGCCATTGCAATTCCTTCCCTGGCAATTCTTACACGAGTGGACTTTTCAAAAGAATTATCGAGGATTGTGCTGTTTTTTGATTGTCTTTTTCTTCTTGTCGCGGGCTTAATTTGGAGATCGAACTGTGACTGAAAGTGGTAGATCGGAAGGTATGATCATCTTCATCCCCTTGCTTCGTACGCGTTGTTGGTTCGTGAGATTCGAATTTTGCTGCTTGATTTGCTCTTCTCGTCGTTTATAACTCATTCAAATGGATGTTGAGGCGAGCAGACAAGTGATTGCGTGTTTTCTACGCGAATTTTCTATTCTCAAGTCCAACTACAGCTATATTTAGCATATTATTGGAATCCTGATCCTAACCACACCTCACAGAACAAAAATGTCCGAATTCACCACCACCACTCCGCGCCAGCGCAAGAGCAAATCCGGCGCACCTGCAGTTCAAATCCCAGAGCAACCTGAAGAAATCAAGGTTCACACTCAAGATTCGGACGACATCACGCTCGATGGACTCGAACAAGTTGTCGGTCCGCTGTTGTTCACTGTACTCGCGTTCCTTACGCGTATGTACAAAATCGGGCTGTCCGATATGGTGACTTGGGATGAAGCTCATTTCGGGAAATTCGGATCGCACTACCTGAAGCGCGAGTTTTACTTTGATGTGCATCCACCATTGGGTAAGATGCTCGTCGGTCTGTCGGGTTATCTATGTGGCTACAATGGATCATTCGAGTTCAAATCTGGAGATCATTACCCGCCAGATCTCAATTACACATTCATGCGAGTGTTTAACGCGACATTTGGCGCATTATGCGTGCCTGTTGCGTATTTCACTGCCAAGAGTCTTAAATTGTCAAACATGGCGACATGGTTGGTGACCTTGATGGTGCTGTGCGAGAACTCTTATGCCACGATTTCACGTTTTATACTGTTGGATTCGATGCTCATGTTTTTCACTTTTACTACCTTTATGGGGTTGGCAAAGTTTCATACTTATAAACGCGCGCCGTTCTCGACCGGATGGTGGTACTGGCTTGTGTTTACTGGTGCGAACATTGGACTTGTCACGAGGTTGGTGTTTTGTTTATGATATGTGTTGAAGAAGAGTAACCTAACTTGCAGTGTGAAATGGGTTGGAATGCTGACCACGTCGTTGGTTGGAATCTACACGATTTACGAGCTTTGGGAGATGTTTGGCGATCTCAATCTTCCCTTTGTACGTCATTTTCATATGTTACTGAAGTAGAGCCGCGACTAACAAAAACAATTAGATTACCTACATGAAACACTGGATTGCGCGGATCGGATCGTTGATTGTTCTACCTCTGGTTATTTACATCGCCATGTTCAAGATCCATTTCGTGATTCTCGAAAACAGCGGTCCCGGTGACGCGCAAATGTCTTCGTTATTCCAAGCCAACCTTCGACACTCGCCGCTGACCAAGGGTCCAGTCGACGTTGCGTTTGGATCACAAGTGACTGTGAAAAATATGGGTTACGGAGGTGGTTTACTTCATTCTCATGTACAAACTTTTCCCGAAGGTTCCGAGCAGCAACAGGTTACTTGTTATCACCACAAGGATAGCAACAATGAATGGACTCTTCATCCGTCGAGGGATGATGTGCCATATTCGGAAGATGAGGAGCTTCGGTTTATCAAGAATGGAGATGTTGTCAGACTGATTCATATCATGACTGGTCGGAACTTACACTCTCATAGCATCCCTGCACCCGTGACTAAAGATCAATGGGAGGTTTCATGTTATGGAAACATGACGATTGGCGATGGCAAGGATAACTGGGTCGTTGAAGTCGTTAAGGATGCCACGCACAGCGACAAGAATGTACACACGTTAACTTCGACCTTACGATTCAAGAATGAGGAATTAGGATGTTATTTGCGCGCCGCGAATGTGAATCTTCCACAATGGGGATTCAAACAAGTTGAGGTTACTTGTGATAAGGATTCACGAGTCTGGGATACATTCTCGCATTGGAACATTGAACAGCACACGAACGATAGATTACCTACTCCGACGGATGCGAACGCGTACAAATCACCGTTTTTGAGAGATTTTGTCCACTTGAATGTCGCCATGATGACGTCAAACAATGCGCTTGTGCCGGATCCTGATAAACGCGATGACTTGGCTTCGTTGCCCTGGCAATGGCCACTGTTGAACGTCGGACTTCGTATGTGTGGATGGGGAAGTGACACAGTCAAATACTATCTTCTCGGAAATCCATTCGTTGTGTGGGGTTCTTCTGCCTCGCTGGTTATCCTTGGAGTGGTAACATTTATCTACATCTGTCGCTGGCAAAGACAATATCAGGACTGGACATCCCCCGCCGACCTCGACTACTTTATCTTTTCCGGCCTAATGCCCGCCCTCGGCTGGGGTTTACACTACATCCCATTCGCCCTCATGGCTCGCGTTACATACGTCCATCATTACCTTCCCGCGTTGTATTTCGCCATCATTACATTTGGATTCTTGGTCGATTTCTCTACCCGTCGGTTTGCTCGGGTCAGGATCGCAGTCTATTTGGCGCTTTATGCGGTCGTGATTGGCGTGTTTTGGCTGTTTTCGCCAATCTCGTTTGGAATGACTGGGAGTCATGAGAAGTTTGCGTATCTGAACTGGCTTGATTCGTGGACTATTTAGATCTCCTTGTTGTGTGTAAAACTATACGAATATTTGAAAAGTGAAAAAGGTGTATTTACTCAAGAATCATCGAAAAAGACACGGTAGATACACGTGTGACAAGAATTCTGAGAGCTGTTTATGTAAAAATATACAAATTGTCTGCAATTGGACCTAAAACGCCTTGCATAATCGTCGGCCGTATAACCGCGCGACTTTATAAAAACGACTTTATAAAAACAAACAGCCAAACTAGACCGGCGTCGTGGTCGACGCTACGGTCGACAGAGAGAACGTAGGCGAGAACGGGTTCATGGTAGGTGTCAGCGGCGTGACAGGCAACGCCTCTAATTGCTCTTTATTCTCCAAATCTGCGATTTTCCAACGAATAGCCGGCGAGGTATCATAGCAAGTCGCAGCAGACTTCAGCGCGGCATCAATCTCTTCCTGTGTCATGTTTGAGGTATCGATTTTCAAGTGCGGCAGGAGCGCTGATGCAGTTATAGGTGGCTGCGTGATTGCCGCGATTTCAACTTCGTTGATTTTGAAGAATTTGGGAACTGGTGGTCGGATTGTCACGGTTCTGTGCATCTCGAGCTCGCGCGGCCAACGGCCTGTTCTTGCGCGTTCGGCTGCGTCGCGAAGAGCCGCGCGTGCGGCTGCTGAGTCGCGGTATTCACGAATCCGGGTGCGGACGCGTTCTCGGATGCGCTGCGCAAGAGAAAGGCGGGGTGGTGGTGGCGGTGGTTGTTGTTGCTGCTGTTGCTGATCCTGTTGGTCCGGTTGCGGCTGTTGAACTTGTGGTGCAGTGTTGCGAGGAACAGAACCCGATACGCATCGGAAAACATTTGAGAGCAGACGACGAGATTTTTTGTGCTTGCGCCCTTGATCTTCTGGAGAGGTTGTGTGTTCTGGAATCAAGTAGTCTGCGTCGCAAAGAGTGTTACCGACAAGAGGGCTCGCAGGTAATGCTGCAGCGCGACCGGGCGAAGATGCGTCTGGGATCGCCACGTATTCTGAAGTAGCGTTGGAAGTGGCGATCATTGTTGGACTCGGCAAGATGATGCGGAATGGAGGTTCTGTAGGCGACGAGGGCGCGGCTGAGGATGATTGGCCGGCTGGATGATGCGCGGCAGGTCTGTCGAGCCGGGAGAGACGACGGAGGAGAGAAACTGGTTCTGGAGATGCTGCAGAAGCAGCAGACGCTGTGGCGGCATCGCGAGCGTCAAGTTCGTCCACGGAGGCCTGCACAATGCGTGAGAGACGCTGGATTGCTTCTTCAGTGTCAAATTCATCTTCGTCGTGGGTATCACTAGAGTCGCACGTTTCATTAGAGGTATCCGGACGATGGCTGCGGTGAGTAGGCGACAATTCAGGATGCTCAGAGTCTTCTTCCACTGGAGTGACAAACGGATTATTAGTGACAGCAGGAACAGTGGGGTGGTTCTCTGGAGGTATAGGCAGCAACTCTTGCGTGCGATCGACAGAAGGCGAAATCTCCTCGAGCGCGGAAGACAAATGCAGTGAAGTCGACGAGAGAAACTGCACCGCCGGCAATCTCGGCGCGGACGACTTTCGCGCACCCCATCGGTTCTTCAACCGCAGCCGACTCCGAAGTCCGTTTCGTCCCTGGTTGTCAGGCGGATCCATCGGCGAGCCCACGAGGCCTGGAAGACAGAAGCGGCCGCCAGAGAGCACAAGAGTCGATGCGGGCGGGTGGTCCCGGGGAGTTGGGATGCGAGCGCGGATGACGTCGGAGTGGGGTGGGAAGTAGGAGATGCGTGGTTTGGAGGAAGGGGTGTGGGGCGAGGCGGGCGGAGTGTCGCGCGGGTCGCGGGAGGAGGAGGAGGAGACCGAGGAGGCCGAGGGCGACGGCGACGGCGAGCGTGCGCGCGAGGCCTTGCGGCTAAAAAAGGGCATCTGGCCGATTTCTGCTCGGGCGGTCCTGGCGGGGTGGGTGGGAAGTAGAGAAGAGGGGAGGTGGTAAGAAGGAGGAGAGATGGGAGTTGAGTTGCGAAACGGGCGAGACGACAACAGACGCGCCGCACGGGCAGGTCACGTGCATAGAAACCTTAATTTCATTTCGGGTAAGTGAACGCTTTTTTGGTTCGGTTTGTTTTGCTTCTTGTGGAGTCCTTTTTGCCCAATTTGAGCTCAAACGGCTGCTCTGGCGGCGGGATGCGGGATACTTGTACTCGACTGCTGCCATCCCGTTCTGCACTAGTACGCTGCCGCCCACACCCCGCTTTTCTAGCAGCAATCCCGCGTTCCTCGTTGTTTTCAGTTCACGCGACTCCTCGGTGTTTACTGTTTTGGCTGCAACTGCTTACTTGAGCCATGATCCGGTATAAAGGCCCAAAGGTATAAAGCCAGCGGGCGGCCGCTGTTCGGTGCTCATTGTCCAGTGTCCAGTTTCCACCAACAGTTCGGCATCATGGGAATTCCCTGGAAACTCCAGGCGTTCAAGCGCGCGGAGGACCGCCCGACGCCCAAAGCCGTGTACAACTTCCGCGTCTACTACTCGTCCATGATCATTGCCATTGCTGGCGCCATGATCGGCTATGACAATGGCTTTGTCGGCGGTACACTGGCCTTGCCCTCCTTTCGGGCAGAGTTTGGCTTGGACCTGATGACGCCCAGTCATGCCAGCTTTGTTACTGCAAACATCGCGTCTACCTTCCAGGCCGGCTGCTTCTGGGGCGCAATATTCGTCTACCCGCTTGGTCACTACTACGGTCGCAAAATCGGTCTTATGGTCTCTGCCTTTGTCTTCCTTGTCGGCGCCGTCTTGTGCTGCGTGACAAGCCAGAGGACCGGTCTAGGCGTGATGTATGCTGGTCGCATTCTTGTGGGCGTTGGTGTTGGCGCTACGTCAAACCTCGGTCCAATCTACATTTCTGAAATTGCGCCGCCCGGAATTCGCGGACAGCTACTCGCCATGTACGATATATTCTGGCAAGTCGGCGGTTTGGTCGGTTTTTTTATCAACTACGCGGTCTCCGAGACAATTCCGTCGTCTCGCAAGCAGTGGCTGATTCCATTTGCGGTCCAGTTTATTCCCGGTGGGTTGCTTGGTATTGGTGTGTTTTTCCTGCGTGAATCACCTCGGTGGCTGATGGCCGAGAAGCAGTCCAGCAAAGGTTTAGAGACATTGCGCTGGTTCCGCCAGCTTGACGAGTCTGACGAGTATTTTCGGTTTGAGCTTGCGCAGATTGAGGAGTCAATTGAGTCGAAGGCCGGCGCAATTGGGCTTGGATTTATGGCGCCTATTAAAGCCGTATTCAAGTCTAAGAAAATTATGACTCGACTAGCATTTACAACCTCGCTCTTCATTTGGCAGAACGCGTCCGGAATCAATGCTGTCAATTACTACTCACCGACTGTATTTGCATCTTTTGGTGTGACTGGAACAAACACCAAGCTTCTTTCTACTGGAATATTTGGTGTTATTAAAACAGCTTCTGTTATTTTGTGGATGATCTTTCTGGTCGAGTCCTGGGGACGACGCTTCACACTGTTGGTTGGCTCAGTCGGAGTCTCGTTTTGCATGTACTTTCTCGGAGCTTACTCCAAAATTGCGCATCCCTCACAAACATCGACCGACGGCCTTACTTCAGGCGGCAAAGCAGCAATGGCGTTCTTTTATATCTGGACATTTTTCTACTCTGCATCATGGAACTGGACGCCGTGGATTATCAACGCTGAGATCTTTGACAACAACATCCGCACTTTTGTTCAGGCAATCAACGCCGCAGCAAACTGGTTTTGGAGTTTTATTATCACTCGTTTTGCGCCTCAAATGTTTACACATATGGCAAGTGTGCCCCTCTAGCGGATATATATATGTAACCTTTGGCTAACATCACTTAGGGCGTTGATGGCTACGGCGTGTATCTTTTCTTTGCAGCGCTATCTACTGTCGGATTCTTCTACGTGTATTTATTAGTTCCCGAGACTAAGGGAATACCGCTTGAGATGGTGGACAATCTTTTCCAGAAAGGCGTCCCCGCTTGGCGCGCGTACGACGTCGTGCTCGCTCAAATCTCCGACTTGCAGGAGGACTTTCATATGTCTCCAGACGAAAAGGGAGCGCTGGAGCATGTTGATGATTCTGTGCCGAAGGTTCAAGACAAAGAGAGTGTTGATCATGGCGCTGAGAACACTGAACCCTGAAGGGGCTGCTTAATGCTGACTTTTGACTTCTTACTCCCGACTCCGAGGTTCAAGTAGGCTCTTGTGTTTGAATAGTTATAGCAGAATGAAAGCAGAAAGCTGTAGTCATTTGTTTTTCCGAAATCTTTGAAGACTGAAGCTATAAAGCATCAACCGAGAACTTCGCCGGTCGCCCTAACGCAGGTGTTTAAAAAAATATACATTTGTCTTGATATACATTTTAGGCCTGCGGGAAGCCATCCAAATCGCGTTCAGATAAATATATACGCGCCAAACTCTAAACAATCACGTCGTAAAACCGCGTCAAGAATGGTATTTTCCTCCTATTTTCTCAGCACTACACGCTGTGAACGATGGGCAGCATGACTGATTTGGAAGATGATGAACAGAGTATGCAATTTTTGCAGTTATTGCATCGTCGATCCAGACGACGCCGTATGATGATCATGATGATGTGTATGATGGAGGAGCAGGAGAGAGCGAGACAGCGCAGTGGAAATGATGAGGACGAGGACGGAGATGAGGACGAGAGCGGAGATGAGGATGAGTACGAGGACGAGAGCAGAAACGATTATGTTTATTCCGACTTATTGGAGGCACCTGCAGAGTCGTTCTACGGCGGGTTGGAACCTGACATGCATGCATCCATGCATACTATGAGCAGGTCTGTTTCCTGGTCTCCGTCGCCCATTGCGGCACACACTCCAGTGGCAGTCATGGACACATTCTCCACTCCGACGCCTCGATCGAGACTTTTGCCACTATCTCGGATGTCCGCGGCAAAAGCGAGCGTGCCTCCGTCTGCACTTGCGCTTACACGGGTGTCCAAGCCAGCTTTTTCGAAGGGAAGGGGAACGAAGCGGTCTGCCTCTGGAAGGGAACTTAACAAGGACTTAAAGGGTTTATGGGACTCTATGATTGATTCGCTGAAGGAGAGTGACGCTATGTTCATGGAAGCGCAGTTGCATATGCAGTACATTCAAGTAAGCGAGAGATATAAAACGCAATTGTGGGATCTTCAACTTGCAAATGACCGAGCGATTGCGCTCTTGCGAAAGGAGAAGGACGCTGAATGTTATAGGCTTTTGGAGAAGAAGGAGGCCGAGTTTGAAAGGAAAGAAGATGAAATGAAGGGGACGTTGAGATTGAGCAAGGATAAGCTTGGAGATGCCGAGAGAGAGCACGCGGCGACATCATTGAATATTCTACGTTTAGAGATGAAGGTAGAGAGGATGAGTGAGGTTGCTGCTCCGACGAAAGAAGCGTCGGCAAGGGAAATCGCTCAGATGAAAGAAGTGTCGGCAAGGGAAACTGGGAAAATGAAGGCTGAAGTAGAAAAGCTGAAAGCGGCTTTGCAAATTGAGCGGGTAGAGGTTGGGGAGTTGCGGGCTGAGCGTAACAAACTTCAAATTCAGTTGAGGGAGCAGCGTTGAACGGAGTCGCTTGGTGCTTTGTATCTTTATAATCTTTTCCTTTTACATGTTTGTCTTTTTAGCTATATGATGATTATATTTCTCTATAACGCGATATGGTCGTGCCTGAAAATTCTATCGCGACGCAAGAGGTCACCAAATGTCTCATTCCTGCCTGGGCCTACCATCGTCTCACGAGTCACGGTCTCGCCATATTCTTCCCATGCTTCCCAATATTTCTGTCTAATGACTAATAGTAATCTGCGAGACTCCATCACTCCAATCCATTGACCATTGCACACTTAAATGATACAAACGACTAGTTCGTGTCTGTTTGAGATTTCAGATCTGATACGTAACTTGGCCGGTTTCGTGCGCCGCACTTAGTTACTTCTAATTTGTTTTGTTCTTGCCTTTACAGGTGCTCGATTCGTCTCTCTGTGCACACTATTTGTGCACAGTAATATTTTACTGCATGCTAAAGCTAGTGTAGTAGGTGGGGACGTGGAGTAATGAGTACTGACTACTGTATTTGACGCGTATTGTATGTACCGCACACCCGTCAGTTGCATGTACAGGCTATACCCGGCCAATCGGAGCAAGGACGGCCGAGGCAGAGAGTCAGATGCCGATTCATCTGGCATGCAAAGTCTTTCGCTAATTACGGGGTCTGGACTCTGGCCAATCAAAGATTCAATGTACAGATAGACGATGAGCTATGACTGAAATCTGAATGGTGTTTTGAAGTTCGGCCCTGCTGGACAGTGCTAGTCATAACGCGGGTAATCAGGCGCTTATTGGCTTATTGGCGGGACAGTAGCACTTTGGTCTGGCCCAGACTCAACCAGCCATAGTTCACACAACCCCGCCATATTCTCTTCTGAATTGCGGGGTTGGAGAATTACGGGTTTGCGATTGCCTTACTTGCAGCTTCAACATGGACCTATAAAGGAACTTGAAAATACTGGAACTTACTCATTTTCTCAACTGCCAAGTTAGCTCATCTAAGTTGCTTTGCTCATTCGTGGTTGACAACAAGTATGCACTCTATATTCTGTGTCTTTGCGACCGCGTTGGCCTACGCGACTGTCGCTTCGGCTGCATCTCTCTATGACATCTGCACGAGTGCTTACGCAAAGTCGGCGCTACCTCTTGGTGCCATTGATGGCATTACTATCGACACGTCCTCGGTTTCAACTCTTCTGGTTACGAACTACACGGCCGAGTCAGTTTTTTATCCAACCTCTACGTTTGACTACTGCAATCTTACTTTTGCCTATTCACACGATGGGCTTGATGGGGATAATGTTCATGTGCAGTACTGGCTTCCTGATCCCTCCAAGTTTGAGAATCGATATGTCTCTACTGGTGGAGGTGGCTGGGCTATCAACTCTGGAACTATGTCGATTCCCACAGGTATTATTGTAGGCGGGTAAGAATTTGTCGCTTTGATTTGGATATTTGCGGGGTTGCTGATACATCTTGATAGTGTAAGTGGTATGACTGATGGAGGATTTGGAAATTTTGACACGCAATTGAGCGCCGCTGCTCTGCTGGCCAACGGCACTATCAATTGGCAAGCTACGTACATGTTTGGTAAGAACTGGAGCTTTGTTTGTCTTAAGGAGAGTGGCTGATATCCGCAATAGGGTACCAGGCGCAGAATGAGCTTGCGATTTTTGGCAAGGCACTTACCAGAAATCTGTACAACGTGTCTTCTGACGATAAGATTTATTCGTACTACCAGGGATGCTCTGAAGGAGGCCGTGAAGGATGGAGTCAGGTTCAGCGATTCCCGACGCAGTTTGACGGCGTTGTTACTGGTGCACCTGCCTTCCGTTGGGCGCAGCAACAAACCAATCACTTGACTGGCAACGTTATGCAAATGCAGCTTAACACCTACCCTTCCGGCTGTGAGCTTGAAAAGATCATGAACATGACCATAGAGAGCTGTGATCCACTGGACGGCAAAAAAGACGGCATTGTCTCGCGATCTGATCTATGTTTGAAGAATCTTGACTGGTCTGAGATTGAGGGCGCTTCGTTCTCGTGCGCTGCCACTACCGCTAGCTATGGGAGCTCTGCTGCACCTGCAACGACCGGAAACGTATCGGCGGAGGCTATTGAGCTAGTTAAATTGTTCTACGACGGTCTGCACGACTCTGATGGAAAGCTGGTCTACTTTAGCTATCAGCCAGGATCAACCTTCACCGATCTTGCAACTCAGTATGACAGCACTACCGACAGTTATGATCTGGACATTAGTGGGCTGGGCGGCATTTGGATTGCTCAGTATATTGATTACATCACGGGTGCCGAAAACATTGATAGTCTTACCAACGTCACCTATGACACACTTAAGGAGTGGATGATATTCTCTCAAAAGAAGTATGGCGACATTCTCCAGACTACATATCCGGATCTTAGCGACTTTCAAGCAGCTGGAGGTAAAGTGTTGCATGTACATGGCGAACAAGATTTCTCGATCCCCACTGCGTCTTCAATCCGATACTGGGACTCCGTGCGCTCGCTCATGTTTCCTGATCAATGCTACTGCGAGAGTACGGCAGCAATGGACGACTTCTACCGACTCTTCTTGATTCCTGGTGTAGGGCATTGTGCAGTAAATGCCTATGAACCTAATGCGCCGTGGCCGCAAACGACCCTGCAGACCGTCATTGACTGGGTTGAAAATGACAATGCTCCGGCTACACTAACTGGTTCTGGTGCTATCCCGACAATCTGCAAGTGGCCCCTCCGGCCGTTATGGACTAACAATGGAACGAGGTTCAAGTGCGTTTATGACCAAGACTCGATCAATAGCTTTACGTACGAGCTCGACGCCTTCAAACTTCCGGTGTATTAGTCGATGTTATAGTGAGCCATGTTTGTGAGTGAGTAGTTATATGTAGTATACTGCAAAAATCATAATCATTAAAATATCGGGCTTGTTCCGATCTGGTCGTCATGTACAGAAGATCCCCACTTCTCGGGAGCGCTCCTATTCCCTTACTCAATATTCCGCTCCTTTGTACTAGTACTACTAAGGTCTAAGCATTTGCGCCTCACTCTGCCTCAGGCTCTTATCCAAATCTTCTCAAGTTTCATTCCATCTAATCTTTTATGCCGATTATTATTGCCCAGCGTATAATCCGAATAGCAAGCGCGACTCCTCATAATAGCTCATCGTGCGGCTCGCTCTTAGTGGGCATAGAACGCAAATACGCACACATTATATTACCCCGTCTACAGGTCTACAGCCCTATAACCACACCCTTAATCACCCCCAACCACCATCGCCACGGCCTGCGCCGTCCAGAATGGGCCCGGCGTCGATCTACGACGTGCCGGCGCTGCCGATCGCGGACGTCGACCGCTTTCTGCGCGTGTTTGCGCTGCTGTTTGCCGGCGCGGCAGAGGCGGCTGAGCTCCAGTCGTTTGATTTTGCCGACCGCGACCGCGACGAGAACCTGGAAAAGAAGAGCAATAAGCTGGACAGGTTTAGCTGCCCGCGAGCGCCGTCTGTCGTGTCTGCTCTGTCTTTATCCGAACACGACTCCGAGCACGAGCTGCTGCCGCCCTTACCTGCTGCTCCTCCACAACTTCCGCCATCGCCATCGCCACCGCGGCCAACCTCTCCTCCTTCATCAACTTCACCGCCGTCACATTCATCGTCATCTTCATCAAATCCCCCCGATATCCTCGCCGAACTCGACTCGCTGGCTCGCTCGCTGTCACCCGCCGCACGCGCCTGGCCGCTCGTCTCAGCCCCGTCATCCAAACCCGTCGCGTCACGTCGCGACGCGATCCAATTCCGCGCCGTCAACTTCAGCGCGTCCTCAGACGCGGCCGAGAGCATTCTTTCTGATCCCGCGCTTGCGCTCGCGTTGCTCTTGCCGCCGAAGCCGCGACACTCACCGCCACACGCGTCCTCGGCTTCGTTGTCGCCAGCATCCTCATTTCAGCCAATCCCACAACCATATCAACAACTCGACCAACATCTGCTCTCTTCCTCCGCCTCACAACTTCCTAACCTTCGCCCACCACCACTTGCGCCTCCGTCTACCGCCGCATTCTCTACCAGAACTACCGCCCCAAGAGAGAAAGTAAAGCTCAAGAAAGCCTCTAAACACTTCTTCTCCCGCTCGAAACCACCCACATCAACCTCCCTCGCATCGGCTCTCAATCCCCCACCCCCATTTATCCGGACTCCCTCAGACTCCTCCTCCATATCTTCCTCCTCCCCCGCCACCACCACAACAACAGCCTCCCATCGACCATACTACATGCTCACAAACATGGGTGTCAGACTAGTCACACCTGCTACGGCTGATGCCGTGGCTGATTTACGCGCGGAACGGTCGCCGGCGACCTCGCCGCGCTCGCTGCCGTCTGATCATCGAAAGGCATCTACTACCAGCTCGTCCTCGTCTGGATCATCTACCGTTTGGGATCGTAAAGGACCTGCGCCTACGCAACGTTCGAATTCTTCAAATCTGAGTAATCGATAGTACAATAATATTCATTTCTTCACATACCCTTATTATCTCTAAGCACATAACATACAAAATCAAACACGACACAAACGCAAAACAAATTGGCAATTCCTACAACGTCCGCAGCGTCTTCCGCGGCCCATCTCCAGAACTGGCCAGCCGCCCTTCATGTTCCAGAGCCCGTACAGCATCCCCAAACTCCAAGTTCTCCACCCGCTCAGTCGCCTGCTCATTCATCTGCTTCAACACAGCATGATACAACACCGGCCCTCGTCCAGCACTCATCTCCTCCACCGCCTTCATAACCTCACGCAACAGATCGGTACGCATGCGACGTTGTGCGGCAGATGTACCGGTCTGGATCAAATCCATATCAATCCGACCAGTCACGGGATCTGTAGCGTATTCTTTAATCGCAGATCGAATCAAACGAACAGCTTCCTGCACGTCTTCAATCGTAACTTCAGCCGACAGCCGCATCCGGGCATGTGCTTCAGCCAAACGAATCATACTCTCAAGCTGTCTTGTCGTAGCTGTAACCCGCTTCTCAGCCGCTCGTACGTCTTCACCCAATTTGCGAAGTTCGACGTATGCTTTCACGAGCTCATCTTTAGCTTCGACTGAAATCACGGGGTTGATCTGTTGGCGAGCGTAAGAGATATACAGCGTCAAAAACTCAACCGGCAGAATCTCCTGCTCAGTTCCAGTCTCTGGCGTGTCTTCAAGATACAATCCAGCCAGATGCTTCGCCAGACGACGATCATTCTGTTCGTCAACCTTATCCAGAATCAGATACACGAGATCAAATCGCGACAACAAGGTAGGTGGAAGATCAATGTTCTGAGGCACTGGCAAGTTCGGGTCATATCTTGATCCGATCGGGTTCGCAGACGCAAGCACAGACGTACGCGCATTCAATGTCGTGATGATTCCCGCTTTCGCAATCGATACAGTCTGTTGTTCCATAACCTCATGCAGCACCGATCTCGTCGCATCAGACATTTTGTCGAACTCATCAATACAGCAAATTCCTCCATCTGACAATACCAGCGCACCACTTTCCAATACTAATTGTTTCGAATCCTGATCTCGCGTCACGTACGCAGTCAATCCAACTGCCGAACTTCCTTTTCCTGATGTGTAGACTCCGCGAGGCGCGATCTTGTGCACGTACTGAAGAAGTTGAGATTTAGCAGTCGAAGGGTCACCGCAAAGTAAAACGTTGATATCTCCTCTAAATCGCGGTGATCCACTTTTTTCAAACGTCTTGTTCGTGCCACCGAATAATTGCAGCAAAACTCCTTTCTTCACATCGTCCATCTCGTAAAGCGACGGCGCCAATGATCGCGCAAGAACAGTATATAAATCATCTCGCGCAGCCATAGCCCTGATCCGCGCAATATCATCTTCCGTAATCTTCCGCGTCTCCTCAACTTCTGAAGTCTGACTAGGTTGACTTTGGCTGACTTGCTCCGCATACTCACCTTCAACAGTCAACGTCGACATGTCAAGTCCTAGTCTGCGCTTGTCGACTTTTTGGATATGCAGCACGTCCACATACGTCTTAAACAAACTCTTGATCGTACGCATCCGCGGGTTCACACGAACCGGCACCGATCTAAAAATTCCCGTGATCTCAACCCGATCACCGGCCTTGCTTGCGTCGACTAACTCATCATACACGCACAATGCAACCGAATGCGGCGTCTGACCATCCGGCACTGCATCAGGTGTCTCCTGAAGCTTGATAACTTGCTTATCAGCATACTCGCATCGGTTATGCACGAGCTGCATTGAACTTTGAGATTTGCATGCTTGACGAGGACAACGAGACGGTTCGGCGACCATACCACGGTCAACGTCGACAATCACCATATGCGAACAGACTGTACACTTGAAAAACGCAGCCTTCATATCTGGAATAATCGGCGTGCTTCGTAAGACTAATCCCTTCACTGAAATAAGCTTGTCGATATCACCAGGGTTCAACTCCCGAAGTCCCTTTGACCCACCATCTTCCTTGCAAAGTCCAAACGGACGGACTTTATACACCGCCTGCGCTTCGTGCGCGGCGATATCAGCCTGTGAAATACCCATGCCGGAAAGCATCTCGAGCACGCAATCACGAATCACTTGATCCATTACGGGAATCAATTCCTGTGGATATCGCAGCAAGTTCTCGTAAAGTCCCTTTGTCGGCGGATATGACTTCAAGTTCATCACGTCTAGATTCAGATTCGTGACGCCGAGCTCGTACATCTCGCGAAGCATATCCGCATAAACAAGCTCCTCGCCATCACCAGGCATCACAACCACATGATCTTGAACAAGTCTATACTTTCGTCGGAATCCTTGCAAGAATTGGGTAAATTTCTGAGTACTTTCGGCAAGCGATACGTTCGTGCCCCACACGACTCGATAGGGAACCGCGCTAGCGTCAGATGGCAGATCATTGTCGGCTGAAAATGTTGCTGCGTGCGAGGATGAGGAGGGAAGAGAAGGGTCGGAGCCGGATGGATCGCCGTTTGCGTGACGACGTTGGAGCGGCGTGTCGAACATCCCAGAGGAGTGAATATCGCCTCGTCTGCGCGACGCCCGCGGCGTTGCTGAGGAAGATAAATGTTGCGATCTGCATATGGTCAGCTCATCCTTTCCACGTCTCGTCAACTCGTAGAAAAACCAGCTAAACTACTCACAATTCAGATTGAAGATAGTTCGATCTTGCGTCCCGTCTTCCTATACTGCTACTTCTCGCTCGACGACCAGGCGATGACGACGACGAATACCGCAGCGGCGATGAAATCTCGTCAAGTCTGCTTCGCCGCGTACTTCCACTTGCGCGCGGAGTCGCAGAACCGTCATCATCATTGTCATCGGACGGTGCTCCAGCGCGAGAACGCGCGGCAGCGGAAGGCGAGGAGGAGTAAAACAGCGGTGAGGACGCGACAGCGCGAGGGGCGGCTGTTGGTGAACCGCGGCCGGCTGGCGAGGAAGGTGCTGCCGGAGACGACATTATCGTAAGACTTGGGTTCCTCGTAGGTTTCAATAAGATGTGGATAGATAGTCTATAAAGTCGAATGAGAAGGAAGTTGGAAAGTGGGAAGAAAGACGAGAAGGAAGGAGCGTGACACGTAAAGACGTAGAAAGGGGGCGCGCACAGGCCGCACGCGACGCGTTGACGCGTCGCCAGCACGCGCGTATTTCTCAGACCGACGCGTCGACGCGTCGTTAATTAGATTTTAGTCGTTATCGGGCGCGCCTTCACTTTAACTCGTTTGGGCAGTATAATAATTAACTTATTTTTATCAACCACTTTGGAAAAAAAAAATAAAAGGGACAACAAAACACTTTTAAGCACACGACAATCAGTAAACCCCCTGCTGTACTCTCAGTAATCTGATTTCACAAGTCCTCGTGAAGCTTCTATCAGCTTCTATCACACCCCGCAAAAATGTCCACCATCTTCGTCGTACGCCGTAATGGCGTAATCCAGTCTACAGACTCGCAGGTGATTGAACTAGCAATAACCTCGCAGTAATGACACTGTAAGTCCACATGCTGCAATTATTCTGAAATCACTTGGATCAGCAGCTTCAGCTAATTCATCACTGCCCAACTGGCGCTCTGCATGCACCGGATATGCCTCTTGCCACTGGATCATGATAGTTCAAGAGTGGATGTTGTTTTATAGAGAACTATTGTAGAAGAGTAAAGAAAACGGATTATAGTATAATTACATGACAGTATTTGTGTACATAAGACCCAATGATATGATTCACATCTATCCCATCAAACGCGCCCATCCTCCTTCAACCAACAGGCCAGTCGACAGTTCCTGGCAACAACTTCATCGATCAAACAGCTTCGTGTCGCGAGTGTAGAATGTAATAGTCGAGAGAGCGCATGTCTAATATCGGTAGCGTAGTCGTAACTCGTAGGTGTTGTTGTTGTTGCCTGTGTTGAAAGTGCGGCGAGCGAGAGCTTCAAGCGCGCATCTAAACCAGTCAGCACAATCAAGCAAGCATAATACAATAACCATACTCGTAGTAGTTCAAGACGAGGTCCCGGGGCATGTAGTTGATAGCCGCGGCCTGTACTTTTGTTAGTAGCATCAGTACTCGCCCTGGTGGAATTACACGACGATCGAAGTATC